>JAUZNC010024298.1:12402-23233 GCA_034780395.1 Vannuccia rotundouncinata | reverse complement strand
AAAGAAAAAAAATATTCTTAAAGATTCCGAAGTCTGACCATCCGCTCAATGACAGACTTCCAAAACGACGCAAGGACATTTTCCAGAGACAGATGAGGTCAGCCAGCACTTTTGAGATTGAAAAATGCAGAATGGAGAAAAGAAAGCATTCTTTTTTTCCATTATGCACATAAATTTTAATTTTTATATTTTTATAATTTTAATTAAATGCATTAACTTTTATACTATTTCAACTCAATGTAAAAAAAACTTATTCATCCTCTGTCTTTTGTTTTTTCAATAAACCTTTACTTACTTATCCACCATTCCATCAATAACCAACTCTAATCCATTGGAAAATTCTTCTGTAGAAAAGAAAAAACGCTACACCTTCAAGACAAGAGATAATCTAACAACAAAACTATAGAATGCAGACACTTCAATATAAAAATTATGCAACACACCACCTGTATTGAAAATCTCTGCTCATTTGATTTATTAACGTTTACTTTTTGAAAAATGTTCAAGTAAACAACCCAATTACTCATTTTTTCAATTATAATTTTGTAGTAAACTAATACGGTTAAGTTTCTAAATATTTCAGAGACTTGCTGATAAACTCACTTTTGCATTCTACTGAATTCCATTATCTTTGAACTTCAATTTTTTGTTATTAATTAATTGAAGGAATCCAATAAATTATGTATGAATAATTGTTTGTTTATTGACCACAGAAGTATTCAACTTTATATTAATAAAACATTACTCTGATTTTTCTGGGTTTGAGAGCAATATCTTTGGCTTTAATATTTACACAATTCCCTTCCTCCCTTGTAAACAGATTATTATGAAAGTTGTCCAATTTTTAAAGTAAAGATTATATACAACTTTTATAGGTTAATTTTCAATATAAATAAGATAAATAGATGATTTAAACAATCTTTATTGTATGGTGTAAAATTACAGATTGGTCATTTATAGGGAACTATTATATTAAACTTTTAGTATTTAAAACTTTAAGTATAGTATTTAACTCCAATTTTTTAAAAATCTTTTTTTAAAAGCTTATAAATGTGTTACAGTTATCACTGAAAATAAATTGTTAACATTAACTTATTATTAAGAGTACCTAAATATTTAAAAAATATAGTTAATATTTAATTATAAATTATATTATTTTAAACTTATTAATAGTCTGTTAACTGATAACATTTTAATAACAATGAAAGGGAAGTTATATTTAAAAAAATTAAACAATGCTCAAAAATATTTTTTAAAATGTCCACATATAATGTTACCTCCATACCGGGAAGTGGCTTATTTGGCCCCCTCTCTGCAATTTTTAGTGGCATTTGTTATTGAACAATTTGATAATAGTAAGAATAAATAATGATATTTTATTACCTTTAGCCCAAAATTTACTATCCTAGACCCTTGTGGACAATCACGAGAACTGTTCCATCTCTATCACTTCAAATTTATCATTTTTAAAATTTTAAAAAATTGGCTATTATTTAAATTTAAATCACTGAATAGCTTATATCATATGACAATTTGCTAGATAAAATTATAAAAAACATGAATTCATATCAAAATTTTGAATGATTTAAAGCAAAACTTTTTTTAATTTTTAATTAAAACAATAAATTTTTGAAAAATAATAAAAATAAATTTATTTGCCTTAACAAATTTTTCTTCTTAAGGTTTTAAAATTTTTGCAACCTTATCTAGTAAAAATCATTTTTGACTATCATCACAAGTAATTTTATGAACTTGGCACTATAGGAACATCATTTTCAAAAAGGGGGAGGTGATTTGGCCCCACCCCCTTCTCCGAAACATGAAATACTATAGGCATCAGATTTATCAACACTGAAGAGTATTTCAAGAAGCAATACTTCAATGTTTTCGATTTAAATATAAATGAGCTTGAATCTCGATTTGGCCAGAAGACACTGGCAATTTTTGCAGCAATAAAAGAAGTCTTGCTTTTTTCAGCCAAAGTCACCATTCTGGAGTTAGTGAGCTCAACCTACATAAAAGACATTGAAATGAGTCAACTTACTCATGAGCTCCATATCTTACAAGGTGTTGTTAAGAATGCAAAGCATCTAAAAAAGTGGACAAGTGTTTGTAGCATTGTCAACATGTTCCAGTTTAATAGTCCCTCAAAAAAGCTGCTGTCAGAAGTAATTAAATTTGTAAGCATATACAACAAAGAATATTTATACCTATAAAAAATTATAAACTTAAGTTTCAAATTGCTTGCTCATGAAAAGTGGGCCTCCCAACTAATATTATATTCCAATACCTCTAAAGCTGTTATTCAGAAAAAAATATTTTCTGTGACACAGTTATTTTTACATATAAATAGATAGGAGCAACCAAAAACTTCCATATTACAATTTATGGAATGGTAAGAATTCATGAATGTGTAAGATGTGGTATTAGCTTTAATATTGAGTCTGAGAACTTATTGAAACACCCTGGTATTAATAATAATATGTTAAACATACCTTTTTTACACTTAAAGATGCAATTTTCATTCACTGTTTCCATAAGTTCTTGTCCTTTGCTAAGAAGATCTTGAAGGTTAAATATATTTGTGTTTGGTTTAGTATTTTTTTTATCTTTACTCTTTTCTGAATATGTTTCCTCAGAAAACATGTCAAGATTTCTATCAATATCAAAATTTAAACCATCCAAATCAAGTTGTAATAAAGCAGTTAATTGAATAAGGCTTATAATTAAAATATATCTAAACATTGTAAAATTTCCAATATACTAAATGTTCCGAATTATAAAATTTAATTTAATTAAAGGTAGCATTTAGATAATTTAATAGTGTTACCTATTTTTTAATCATTTTAACAATTATTGATGTTATCAATATGGTGGTTTCGCACATTTATATATCCATATTTTAACTAATCTTGTGTTATTATAAAATTATTATCTAAAGGTATAATAAGATATCATTAATTGTGAAAAGAATCCCTGAAATGATTATTTACTTATTAAGTTATTATCTTATTAAGCGCCTTAGTAAATATTTACAATATAATTTAAAACAATATAATAAGCTTTTTTATATAATCTGGGGATGTGTCAAGAAGTGTTTGCAAACTCAGATCGCAAAGAGTTTCGTGAAACCAACGCATTGCAAAATAAAATTAAAATTTCATCGCAAATTGTTTAATATACTTAAACTTACAAAAATCATTCTCAGGCGCAATTCGCAAGTTGCTTTTCGCAAATTCAGATTTTCCAATACAGGGTGAGTCAGAAGTAACCGTCGAAAATTGTGTGAAAAGAAATATATCTCTATGCATTATAAATAGAAATGATATCATTACAGCTTTGTATTGAGCTTTCTATAAATATAAATGAATTATATGCATTACATATTCAACTTTATATGACGTATGATGTCTATGATTGTTATTGTCTGATTTGAATATAATCGATTGTGGTTTGAATGATTTAGATCGTATTCTGAAAACAGCATAAAACATGCCACACTGTATTACTTACGCACAACAAATATTTTGCTTTAAGAAATATTATTCTACCAATAATATCAGCACTGTTTGCACAAATTTTGAAAATGAATTTTGTAAATCTATAAGATGGCACACAGTTAACGAGCTGGTGAAGAATTTTTAAATAACATGTAAATGTGGCCGATAAACCAAGACCAAGTCCTCTACCAACAGTGAAATGAATCAAGTAGCAGTTAGTGAAACATTATGACAATATCCTTGACAATCGACCCGAAAATTATCATGCGAATTTGACATTTCACAGAGTAGCATTGTCTGTATAATTAAGAAGCTTGGTCTAAAGGTCTGGCCCCCGCTTCTGTTGCAAGAACTCCATGAAGACGATTTTGATCGACAAATACAGTTTTGTGAGAAATTTGATGTGTCATTTAATTACAAACATGGCATTTGGACTGATGAGACGGCGAAGTAAACAGACACAACCTCAAAGTCCGGACCTGTCTCCTTTTGATTATGGGTTGTGGGGAATTATGAAAGAGAAACTTTTTTCGCAGCATGTGCAGACTCTACAGCAGTTACGAGATTTAATTGTGGTCGCGTTTAGATCCTTTGATAGAAATCTATGTTCGAAAATTTGTGATTCTTTACTTCAAAGAATTCGTCAGTGTATGGAGGAAGCGAGAGGACATTTTGAAATTATTTGGGCTATACATAATATATAGAGAATAATTAAAACCACGTCCACATACTCTTTTTTTTCTCCGTTTTTTCTTGAAACTAGAGTTTCATGAACAAAACTACAGTTCTAGCACTAAACTAATGAAACTTTTACTATAAGTTTCACAAAAGAAAGAATAGAAAATGCACGAAAAAAAGAATAATATGGTCTCGGTGTAAGATTAATTAACTGATTGAATTAAAATCAACTCAATTACATTAAAGGTAAGAAACCATAAATAAAAAATATGTTTAATACTACAATGGTTAGTACATGTATAAGTTAATTATTACTTTCAAATAAAGTCAAAATTAATATATATTATAAAATTTCGAAACACCGCGTCCACGCTATGCCTTTTTTCGTGCCTTCATTTGTACGTTTTTCATGAAACCAGCGCAAAGATAATATATATAGATATAGATATAGTTATATTATAATTATAATTATTATTTTTACATTTTCATTATATAAAGTATTTAATGTGTAAAATTTTATGAGTTGCAATAATTGTAGGTCGTCCATTAAAAATAATTGATTCTTGTTCTGAAGTTAATTATATTTAATTAATTTGTATACTTTTAATTGATAATATTTACATTATTTAAAAAGATACATAATTACTCTTTCTTTGTCAGGAGTGTTTAATTTATGTGACAATATTAGTAGGCCCGATCTTGGCATATCAAAGGAAACTTTTTGAGTCCTCAGATTTTTGTCACTAAACCTCTTTATGACGGTTGCAATAATAGAATTTTTAAAAGGACGCCTGTCCCTCTTGAGCTCAGTAAAACTGTATTGTAGTTTCAAGGTATTTGTAAAGAGATGAGCTGTCACCATTGGTCGCCCACATCAATCAAGGAAATTAAAAAAGAAAAAAAATTAGGTGTGACATATTTGATTTAAAAATCTGATGATCTGATGACAGAAGTAGTAGGTGAGGAGGAGGTCTGGGCCAAACAAAGGATTCTATGTTTAAACAAAGACATCCCCTCCTCCGCACCAATACTAATTAAATTTCTTCTGCACCTTTACATGTTAAAGTGCACCTCACTTTGACGTGTTAAATTCTGATTAATTACAATTAAGTTTCATTAAAGAGGTGTCCGTGTGAGTTGTTGATTTCATTCTACTTTCATACGAACTCTACTACGGTCGTCTCCTTGACACTCTCTCTCTCTCTCCTATTGTTTTGTTTAACGTGTCCGATATCTATCATCCCATCTATTCAGAGTTAGTACTGTTATATTTAATTATTTAGTAATGAGTAAATAATGTATACTATGTTGCATATGGAGAATTCAAATATAAAAAATTCAAAAATTTAAAATTCTAGTATTTTAAAACAAATATATAACAAAAAATGTATAATTTTTCAAATTTAATTCAATTATTACTATTGTTATATATTTTTTGAAACTATATATTCCATACATTTTTACAATGTTTATCCAGTTGACTAATTAGACACAGTATAGCAATACAAAAGTGCTAATAAAATCTTATCATGCGTACATACACATCAATTTATTTTAATTTATGATGTGGTCTTCCATGGGATGAGCCTGTGGATGTGGAAATATACTCTATAAATGGCGGCGCAGGAGCGTAAAACATTTATACGAATGTCGGAAGAGTACCATGTCAGCTTTTGATCGGTAAACTTATTGAGCCTTGTCAGATTACTCTTGTTCTATATTAGTTTGGCGAGATGTTTGTACAAAACGGCTATGACGGATTGCTTGCATGACAAGAATTGCTACTGTTTAAATTTGAAATAACAAAACGTATGTGCAGTATATACTTTTAAAATTATTATTTTTATATTTATTTGCAAGTCATTTGAAAATGTCATATTAATTATATCGGGGCCCAGGAGCCATGCCCAAATTTTCCATATTTTAAAATATTTGTAATGGTATGCGCAGTCATTTAAAAAATTTGTTATCGTCCAGGAGCAACGCTTAAATTTCTAATAGTTTAAAATTCAGACACAATTCTCTTAAAAATTTGTATAAATCATAATTATGTGCAAGGAGCCATGCCCAAATTTATCTTAGAATAAGTTTCTTGCATTATATCTTTCTATTCTTTATTATTTATTTTTTAAACTAAAAGCTTTCCTATTGAAGAGCATTCAGCTGATTAACATTGATGCTTAAATTTTTGGGAATTCCCTATTCTCCGCGATCTGCGATAACTCCTCCCTCAAGACCGAATGAGAGTTCAGCTCTCTGCTCTCACAGGAAGAGGCGTTCACCTCCTGGCTATCCTCAATCTCTGCCTCCTTTTCGTGGAATTCATCGTTGAAAAATTCAAAGGCTGAATGCAAGATTTTCAAATAGAGCAGCCTGTGTACCTCAGAATGAGTCCATCTCCAACAGACTCGTCCAACTCTATAGGAGCCTCAGGACCTTAGAGTCCATCTTTCATCCTTAACTGCGGCCACAACTGATTTATCGTGACGATCTCCAATGTCAGTTGTAGCAGCCTCCCCAATACCTGACCAATAATTGTTGGATTATATGGAGATGTTAACACGTCCGCTGGATACTAGAACTACGTACTCGCGACTATCTGCAAAGTCAATTCAGGCTTCATCTCCAGCACCTATCCCAACTACGACATTCATACAACCCGCTGCTTCCAATCCCAACTCTGACTTATCGCGGCGATTTCCACCGACTGTAGTAACAGCCTCTACCAACTACAATCAGGAATGGTATGACATTATGGAGTTTATAACGTCTCGCTGGATACTGGAACTGCGGACTCGTGACTATCTACATCGTCAGTTCCGTCTTCATCTCAAAGAGATTATTTAGACTCAAAGAGATTATCTCCAATTCAGCACCTATCCCAACTACAGCTTCTTCTCAAGCAACGACTCCTTCAGTCTCACCAGTAGTACCAGCAGCTCCAAACTCTTCAACTACGTCAGCCTCTACATCGTCGTCATCTACCTCCTCCTCATCCAATGATGCCTATAAACGGTAGTTTAAGTGTGGACAATTTTCTCAAATATTTCGAGATTACTTGCCCTAAGGATTCTCCAGATCGATCCCAATACCTGGTTCCTCCAGATCGGTCTCAAAATGTTTTGCTCTGAAGAGCAACTATTTTCACTCCCAGCCATGATTGTGTCTAGTGAAACATTTTTTGATGATGTGATCGCTGGACTCATGAGACATGTACACGATTTTATTCAGAGTGGCTTCAACTAAATTATCGAGACGGTCGAGTGGTTCGATATGAGCTGTCGTGGAGCTGTTAACTAGTTCCTACCAAGACTCAAGGCGCAGAAGGCCGTCCTCAACATCAACAATGAGGCAGATAATCTTCTAGAGCACTATTGTCCCACCTCATATGCCAACAAACGTACTTAAATAAAAAATACCTTAAAAGAAAATAGATCGAACATGAAAGAATAGCAATAATTTATGCGCAATTACTCTGAATCCAATGAGAAAGAAATTACAACCAGAAAAGAACAGATAGAACTAGCAAGACTTATATCTGGCCACTATTTCAAGTTAAGGGCTTACGAAAACAGAGTCGAAAACAACATCAATCCGGAATTTCCAAGATGACAGTACCCATCTCATGACATACATCACTGGATTACTGACTGCCCAGGAACTGTTTCGATCAAACACAACCTATTTGGTGAAGAGGTTCTATACGGCCTTGGACTTTTGATAAAGTTCCCGAAACTAGCGATCATCCTGTTTCAGAAAACCCTCTGAGGGATGAAGTGACCTTACTTACCAATATACATTCACACACATCAACAATGAGGCCCATGACAACTGCTTCAACTGCTTCATGTATGCACTACTAACAGTAATAAATTATGCAAATATTGAGCGCTAGTTCCTATGTTAAGTGGCTCAAGTTTACCGGCCTGACTTTCCCCATCATTGCTGCCAATATTCCATGTTTTGAGAAACTAAATCCGGAAATTTTCATCAATCTAAAGAATTGGATCGAGGAGAATAAGGACCATCTCCTACTCGTGCTGCGCGCCTGTGGCTATCCGCGGCACCTAGTTGAACCTCCTCTTGTTAACATCTTGACAGTCAGTCCAAAGAAGGAATGAAGGTCCAATTATGTAAGAATCACCA
The DNA here is from genome assembly GCA_034780395.1 of Vannuccia rotundouncinata. Classification (NCBI taxonomy): domain Eukaryota; kingdom Metazoa; phylum Platyhelminthes; order Proseriata; family Coelogynoporidae; genus Vannuccia; species Vannuccia rotundouncinata. The sequence continues at coordinate 14,909 of JAUZNC010024298.1, read as the reverse complement.
ACCTTAGTCGTCTTTCCAACGCAGAAACCTACGGGAATCAGTCTTGGCGAGGATACAAACCCTACAAAAATTTTCTCCAACCTTGCAGAAACACAGAATATGTTGTTATACGGGCCAGCCAGAGACACTGGTACCATCATCAGTGAAGACCCATCACGTTTTTAGGAAGTATCAGGCCGTACAGCGCCTGCCCTACGTCGTCTACGGTGATATGGGAGGTTTTCTGCAGAAAGACGTGAACTGTGACGAACATAAAGCAGCTGCTATATCCTTCCTCTTCCTACCTCCAGGACTTCTAGCCGCTACCATCAACAGCTCCTATCAAGATTTTTCTGGGGACGACTGCATTTACACGGCAATAATTGCGCTCACTGTTCTAACAAAGGAAGTTTTTATAGTGGAACCAGATCAACGGTAATCAATCTGTGCAAATTTCGATAGAAGAGGAGACAACTCTCCAGTGGACAAAACTGTGCTACATCTGCTCATACCGCCTTAACCCAAACGATAAGTCTATAAAGAAATGGAAAGTACGTCAGCATGACCATCACCTGTAAGTTTACTTTTCTAATTATTGCTAATTAATGAATTTCTATTAATGTTATATTTTTCTTTCATCTTTCCAGGTGCGTATCGAGTTGCAGCTTTACAGGAGTGCAACTGAAAGATGATGCTTCGGGATAACTTCCTTCCCGTAATGTTTCACAATTTTCAGGGCTATGAATCGCAAGTCATATGCGCAGATGGTCTTGGCAAGATCGGAGGATGGGACGTGTAGGTAATTTGTGAGACAAGCAAAGTTATAAGGCAATGGACGCAGAGTTTGAAGTGAGGAAGGCAACAACCACCTATCCACGGGGGAAGAATGTCGGTTTATGTCGGCCTCGCTGGGTTCCTTAATGAGCAATCTTGCTCCGAACCAGTTCCGAATACCCGATTGATGTTTAACTCGGACAACTCCTTCACCAAAGTTGCTCTTTCTAAAGGAGTTTTCCCCTACTCTTTCCGGACCGAATTACCTCATAGAAGACCAGCTAACTCCCAGAAAAGCATTTCTCGATGATCTTAGCCAGCAAGAGTGCAGCACTAAACGCTACTCAGGCGAACAGAAAGTCTTGACTCTGGTCGGTTGTACGACACTGGAGGACTACATGCTGGAGTACCTTAATCTAGATGTTTACCAGCTTGCCAATGGTTTAAAGATCTTCCGCAGCTTATACTGAATGAAAATGGCCTAGATCTATGGCGGTAAAGATGACCAGTGCTAAAGTAAGTATTACTCTTTCTCTCTTATGATAATCTTCATCAACTCATCTTATATTAAATTTTATAATTTTACAGATTGGATTCCTATTGTTCTGTAGAGAGCGGCATACGTTGCGGCATGAAATTCGTTAATACGCGCCATGTCTCATCCCGGACTCATACGATAAAGAAAACCCAGAGGTAGACCTGCTCTACGTGGACGCCAATAGCCTCCATAGCCACGCACTCTACCAGAAGTTGCCCCAGTAGAATTTTGAGTGGATTGCAGAAGATTAGCTTTAAAATCTGTCAATTCTTAACTTTAACTATGATGAAGACATGGGGAACATCTTGGAGGTTTTTTCATTTCGGTAGGTGGATTATCCAGCACGCGCGAGAGGCAACATTGTCGAAGGCCTTACGAAAGTATATAAATTTTTATAGGGTTACAGCTTTCGTAAATCAATGGTTTATAAATCCGTTCACAAATTAATAGTGCAATTTTATCACCAATAGAAACTTTGAAAGGTTTAGATCCTAATTAAACAGTAAAACAGAGACGATTTCTGAATAGTATTCGTTAATAACACATTTTCTAACTTGAATAGAATATTTCCGTGCTAGTTTTGATATTGATGCAATTCTTCCGTAACAACCAGAAGAAAGACAAATCTGAATGTCTAATGATATCAAAGCTCTTCCACAATTTGTAGGAGTGATGATATTTTCTGCAGACTAAGTAGGAGTGATGATATTTTCTGCAGAGTATAAGTCAAAAATGTGGGAAATCGAACATTGTTGGATATACGATGAACTTGTAAAAATGATCCTGCTATTAAGACTGTCTGCTTTATATAGTTTGACATTATGCTCAAAAAACGTAACGTGAATAAGCATGTAAATAAAAATAAATTGTTTTAACCGCTCCCCCCCCCCCCTACTACTTTTGTGATATTTTAATTGGGAAAGTTATTTCTATATTACGGTTAAGAGAATATGTATTCGACTTAATTATTCATTTTTGTAATAAACTATTTTTTTATAATATTATATTTGTATTCTATTTATTTATTGATTTACATGTATACATATTGAGGACTAATACTTTAAATCAGTGTATGCAAATATATGCAAAAAACTAAAGACGTAATGCATTTTAAAATTAATCTGCTTACCAAAAGTTTACGATTAATAACCTCTTCAAAGACGGAAGTAGTAACGTTTGCTACGAAATAAAAGTTACTTTACAGGACGGGAGAAGC
>JAUZNC010024287.1:9719-23234 GCA_034780395.1 Vannuccia rotundouncinata | reverse complement strand
AAAACTTGCTACTTTTTCCTTGTGTTTGTATCAATATTTGTGTGTATTATTGATTATTATTGAGAACATTTTATCATTCGTGTTTGTCAACTTTGTTCATAGTTTTATATTTTGTAAGTTTTTAATATTTGTTTGTAATACATTATAGGAAACTATCTAACTATGTGTGCGTCTGTCAGTGGCTAATTCACAGAGGTAACGTGTGTCTCTCTGTGTTTCTATAATTATAATACATGACTAATTGTGTCTCATGACAATTATATACTAGAATTAATTAATAAATATCTTAAATTGATGCAATATTGTATGTATACTACTTAAAACAGTATAATACTAAGCTCGTAAGTAGCATAAATAAACTGTTTCTGCATGAAACAAAAAATTTAACCGCTTAAATGGATTCGTTTTGCCTGTTTTAGGATCAATAAAGTGTACCTAACAAATTGCCGCACACAAATTATCCGGTAAATTTTTTATACACTTCCTCTACAATTCCGAATTCTATAATTGCCAAAATGATCATTTTAGACCACAATAAAATTAAACCGATAAAAAATGTAATGTCACCACATTTTTGTATATCTAGGTTTAGGCAATCAAATAGTGTATCCAGATTTACCAGTGAATTAAAAAAAATTCGAACAACACAGATTTAATAAAATTGGCCAAAACCACTATTTTAGCCATAGAATAAATACGAACCGTTGTAATATTTTAATTTGATTATATTTTTGTATCTCAGGTTGTAGAAATTAATTTGTGTTTACAGATTGGCTGGTGAATTTCATTTTGAAATTTCGGTTATTTACGCACTGAGCTGCGGAGGCACACGACTTCTTACTTCAGGAGTTAGCATATCATCCTGACGCTGATATTTTTCTACTGCAACACTACATCATCAACGGCTGGCCCCGACACGAAAAGCTGCTCAAGGATACACTATTCAGTCCAGAATAGAATACCGCGGATCGCGCATTGTTTCACCTTGACAATTCCGACAACGCATATTGACCACCCTGCATCAATATCATCCAGGAATAGTCCGCATGATACGTCTGACAAGACGGTATTTTTGGTGGCCAGATATGGACTCTCATATTAACTCCTTTGTGCAACGATTCGATGCATACCAATCAACAAAAATATTCTAATTTTTGATAATATATAAATTCCGACAAATATCGTACTCGTTAGATGAATTAAAACATGATTTTGATTCATATTACTTTAGATGATGCAATATATACCAAATTATGTTCTCTTATTTATGCTGTGTGTGCATAATTTTCTCATTGAGTTCATTATCATATGATTTGACTGTAACCGCAGCTAAAAAATATGTTGTGATCAAAGAGGAGTAAAGCTCAATTTTAAAACCTTGCTCCAGTTGAGGTCGACCTCGTCGCATTGGAGGAAGGTTTTAAAATTCGACCTTAAATGTTTTCGAATTTTTTGTTTACGTTCCCAGCTAAATGTGTATTTTTCTTTGTCCATTGATTGATTATACAACCTCATGCTTGAAATATAATATTTTCAAAATTTTTACTTACTTGAAAGTCCAAAAATTGTACTTTTCCTATTTCTATATAAATAAATAATTTTTTATATAGTTTTAATCAATGACTTATATATTATTCATCTAGGCCGGCTAACTGACCAATATTCAATAGTAATAAACGTCCGCGAGGAATATATCTTTATCGATAATCAATGTTAAAATGATGGGCAGAATTTTAACATTAACTCTAAGATTAATGAAATTTATTAATTATTCAATTATTATTTATTGAAAAATCTTTTTTAAACAAAAGTAATACCGTAGATAATTAAAATGCTATCTGGTCAGACGTTTATTTGATCAGTTTGCCGGTCTAGATAAATAATATATAAGTCAATGGTTTTAATAGATTAATTAAAAAATATAATTATTTAGGTTTCGGTTTTTGTTTTTAAAGTGCCTTTTGTTTTTGGAAGAACAGAGAAAAGTAATTTATTGTCTATTTATTTAAAAATATGTTTAGAATTTTTTAAGGGGAACGAGCTCTTTTACAATTTAATGTTTTCTTGTATATATAAATAAAACCACAATTTATATTTTAGCTTTACATTTAAAGTGTAATTGCATTTATTTATTTTAAGTCTGAGCTTGGTCTAATAAATTTTTAAAATTTATAATTTTGATTACTTTATTTGAATTTTAACTATTTACTTACCACTACTATTTTCTGCTTAATACAGTTTATAAAATATAATTATGTATCTATCCACACTTTTTTCCTTGGTAATTATTGCTAAGATCATGTGTACGCAAAGCCTTATTACACATATAAACAAATTAGAATTGCCTAAAATTATGGGCATGCTATTGTATTGAAATGAAATTTTCATCATTTTCTAATCCAGCCTGCATTCCATGCCTTTTATATTCCAGATATTTTACCCTTTTGCTATTCTTTTTGATATAATATTTCTAAATATAAGCTAGATATAAATCCTCCTAAGCACTAGGGCTATATTAAATACACAGGCTTAATACAGAGTCTTACAAAATCTGGTATATTAAGATATTGGAAACTGGAAAAGTCAAAAAACAAAACCAGGTCTGAAAAGTCTGAAAAATGGATTTTTAAAATTTTATATCTAAAATATATTCATTTTATTTATTAATATTTTATTATATAAAGAATGCACATATTCTCCTCTGGGGTATACATATACTTCTTACATTCAAAAATACATATAATTATTTAATCACATGTACTCAAATTTTATCTAAAGTCTTTAAAATGACTCTGAAAGGTTTTTAAATCTAAAAGTCTTACATTTAATTTTAGAAATTGAATATGAAACATGGGTTCCAATTCCATAGAATTTATTAAATTTTTTAAAATATAGCCTTATATATAGTTTGTAATGTCTATTTAGGGATGTGATTCTTCTGCTGTTAATTGGATTTCTGATTTTTTTAGAGTAACATTTTTTGCCCTTTACTGTTTGAGTACATTCAATTATATATATAGCACCAGCCCCATAAAAATATAAAATATTGCATCTCTAGAATACATTTTCCCAATTTTTTTAATCATTTTCAATCACATCCCTGCTATTGCATACCTATAAAACATCAATCCATTTATTGTTTACAAAAATAATAATCTGAATATATATTATTTATAAAAATTAAATAACATGTGCCTTAAACTTATTATGTATCTCCATTATATATATACACTAATAATTACATGAACACATTAATATGACATTCTAGAAAATAAGTTGACCCTAGCTATTTAAAAAATGCTTTTTAATCAAAATAAATAAAAGTCCTACCATTTTAACAATGGCACTAAAAATATGTATCAAAAATCATTTCTGTCATTATAACTATTTTATAACTATATGTCAATACTAAAAATATTTAGTTTTTTAAATCCAGTTTTATTTTTTAAAATTTATAATTTTAAATTATTCTATGATACAGAGATGTTTCTATGGTTATGATGATATTCATAAACATCTATATACATATATAGGTTGCAGCAGAAAGTTTTGTCATTTTTATAAAACTGGATTAAAATTTTTTTTTAAATAAACTGGTTTTAAAAAACTATTTTTTTTTCATGTTGACCTATATTATAATCAAATTATATAGACCTATATTATAATTATATTATATTATCATCAAAAATATCTATCAATAATGATTCAGCATTTAAATTTTTTTAAATAGATTATCAATGAATACCTTTTAAAATAATGTATTGAAAGTTATGCAAATAGATTGATGCCCAATCTTCTAGTTTGCAGCAGAGATGGATCCAGTCATAAGGCCATTGTACTCAGTACATCCATCCAGTTTAATTTCATTATGCCTTCAGGACTGCTTTAATGTTTCACCCTAATAAATGACTATTACATATATCTACTATACATTATTATACTAGTCATTTACATACTTTTACTCTTCATATATGTATTAGTCTTTTTGAATTACCCATATAAACATATATAAGATTATTCATTTCTGGAAGTAAAATTTTGATAGCTATCACTGGACAGTACATGCTCTCACTAGGCTAATTGTGGGGCACCTTTAAAATAAAACATACATAGGTATGTTACCTGGAAATGGTTATTTCCATAGTAGAGTTAATCTTCCACTGAATGCATAATTAGGATATTATGTGAGCATAGTTAGCAATCAATAGATATACTGGTTCTCAGATTCAATCAATACCTACTGATTTTCAAGATAATATAAAAAATATAGAATTTTTGTCCAGAGAGCATGAACAATATGTACCCCTACATACATGGTTTACTGCATCTCTGCCCACAATGACTACAACAGCTCTCTCTCTCAATCCATTATAGGCATTGATTTGTTAAACAATTTGTTTGCCCCCTTGAATTTAGACAATATATTTATTAATAATTTGCATTTCAGGATTGAAATTCTTACATAGTGTGCTGCCCATATGCTAATGCAAAAATGTTGTAATATTTATTACAATGAAATTATTGCAAAATATAATATCAACATTTCTGTTTCATTGTATTTACATTTAGCAATTTTTTGAGAAAATAGATAAAAGTAATTTTTTGTCAATTTATATATATTTATATGCATAACCATATATATATTTATAATATTATTCAACCTAATGGAAATGAGATATTTAAATTATAGTTATGTTTAAATATAATATGTATAATACAGTTATCTATAGCACAGGCAGAAATTTTTTTTAGCTTCTTTTCAGTAATTGTGTTGCTTATTTTGCTTGTAACTTCCAACTTTTTATGGCAACCCCCCTCAAGAAAATTACTGGGACTGCCCTTGTTATGATTTCAAAACTTTTAAACCATTATATATATTTACATTACAAAAGAACACCTTTTTCATCAATTAATGAATATTAATTTTATAATAAACACTATATTTGCTTTATTAAATCTATGTCAATACCTAAAAATTCAGAATATTCTGCTACCTATTATATGGTTGATACAATATTATTATTTGGAATTTTCCATAAATAAGATGACTTCTTTGCAAATGACAAAAACTCACCATGGTATTGTCTTATCTATGGGTGTATATGGTATTTAAGGCAAACAATTATTAATATTTATGTATTTAAATGATTGAAAATGATTTCACAAAAAATTAAAATCTATTTTTTGAACCTTCTAATTTTAGCAAAGGTTTTACAAAGAAGAATATCCTTTCAATTATGTTCAATAAACATTCACATACATTCAATAAACACATAATAAGTATACAAGTTTGCAAAATTGAGTTTAGAAATCAACAATGGAGTGTAACCTAGAAAGCAAAATATTCACTCATTGTAAACTGAAAAAAAGTGTCTAATATGGTCACAATTAAGAATACTTGCTGACACAATTTCATCTTTTATTAATGTAACCATAATTTAAAAGTTCAAATGATAATATTTAACAAAAACATAATCGGATACAGTTTTATAAAATTTGTATAAAATGTTGCTGTTGATATTATTATATTATCATTATTTACAATTTATACTAAAAATTAAGTTAATTGAAAAGATCATTTTTATGCATACATTTTTTCTTGTAGACCAATTTACCTGGTAGTATGCTGGATTTATCTACTTATTGGTTGGGTAGAAGACAAGTTCTTTTTAACTAATTGAAATATAAATATTATTTACCATGTAAAATATATCATAATGAATGTATTGTTATTTTTTGAATAATTAAAATACATCCCTAATTAATTATTTTATATTAATGTTTACTTTAGGAAATATGAACCCTTTTATTTCACGTCATGTGGATATGGATAAGACTCAAAGTAATAATAAAACATACCAAAATATAATAACTAAATGTAAATTATGTACTAGGACTACTCTTGTACTGGAACTATGGGTTATAGCATAGATTTAGTTATCTTTTGCTTTTATTTCACCCTTATAAGGGGCTGTCCATAAAATATGACACTTGTAATGCTTTGTGACAATTTTGCATACCCCCCTAAATAAATATGTGATGCTAGTCAACCCCCCCCCCTACCATAAATACATATAAATCGATCGATATTTTGATAAAACTTGCAATATGAAAATTTTAATTATTTATGAGAAAATGAAATTTAATCCATAATTAAAGTACCTAATATAACCTGTTAATACTAGACCACAGCACACTGTCCTCTAACACTTTGAAACATATATTATGTACAGAAATATAATATCAGAAATAGATAAATTATATGATGCTAACCCAGTGACTTCATTCACAGCTGCCTGCCAGGGCAGACTTGATTTGAAGCATACAAACTATAGTAAAATAAATAGAGTGTTCACTCTCGCTAATTTTTCAGCATCACATGACGCTGCACTAACTACCCCCCCCTGACGGTCTGTGGCATTTTCAGAACCCCCCTCCCCCTCTCAGGCGTCACATATTTTATGGACAGCCCCTAAGATAAACCTAAAATTCAAATCTATTGTATTGAAGTGTTTTTTAAAGTATTTTTTTTAGAATAAATTAATTATTTATTAAAATTGTAGTTAGAAAAAGTTATAAACATCCCCAATTATTATATCAATTTTCAAATTATTTCTATTCACCTTCCTTGGTAATTCTACTTGAGCTATATATTATTTTTGATAATATTATATAATAAATAATAATTAACAGTTATTTAGCATCCATCTACAGAATTTTATTAATAAATAAAATATGAAATTTATTATATTTTGTAAAGTGATATCCTTATTCAGAATTTCCTTTTGAATATTAGAATAATTTCATAATATATCGATTAGAAAAGCAGACTTATTTTTCTTAATAATGTGTTCTTGTGTATAAGAAACTACATAATACACTTCCAAAAATGAAATGAATCATTCCATAAAATATTAGGTACTTTGTGTATGTGTATGTGTTGAAATATGTATTAAAGTATAAATATAGTTGCTCTGTACATAATAAGAATGTAAATAATAGTTCATGAAATTGATTTCTTAACTGAATACTCACTGCAACAAATGTATTTAACATTCCTTCTCAGGTCTGTAACTGTACCATGTTATATATTTTTTTGATAAGTAAAAACATACACTAGAGGGAATTTGATTGTATATTTATGATATTGGATGTTAGATGATATTAGTTTGATTAAATTATAAACTTATTAAAATATTATATCAATGCATTTTTGATAACTCACCATATTTTTATACAGTTAAAAACAAAAGTGAAATAATTTTTATATTTGCACTTTTTAAAAGTAAAGGGTGAATTATGCACCCATTTATAACAGTCATTCGTAAAAATTAATACAATAAATGTCAAAACTATTTTCATTGAAACAATTTTATATAATTTACCCAAAATATTTTATTATATGGTTTTGCTAAATAAGTATTGTACCTTTGTAAAATATTATACCATTACTGAATACTACAATCATTTATTGTGCTTTTCATTTGAAGTTATTTTCTTAAAACTAATATGTATAGCGTAAGAAAAAAATTTGTTTTATCATTAAACAAGGACAGTTATTTACAACATTAATGCTCAAAGGAAGATTTATGTACACTAATTTTGAGAATGTTTGGTGGTATTGTATAAATTTCGTTATTCCATTAAATACCGATTGATACAATCCATATTCTTAAGAAATGCTTTTTATCTCAAACTTCCTTTAAATGTTCATATTACGAAGATTAAATCATCCAAATTTGAGCAGGGATCATAGCCTACTTTTTGCTAAAATTTGAAGGGTGTTCTTCTGTCTGGTCAGACGATAAAAGTGATCTTATTCTCTCCCCTCTCCACCTTCTTCCTCATCGAACGAGGAGTCGACTATTTGACTTTAGCCTAATTGAGTTCCTGCTTGGAACTAGCGAAGCAAGAAGGAAAGTTTCAATCTAATTTGATCGACCCTTAAACGACTTCTCTCTTTTTTGACTTCACTGGAAGTTGCAGTGAGATAGATAGTCAACTTGTCCGATCTTAAATCTATCAATTTGGGTTCTGCCTGTTGATGGCTTCCGCACATTCCTAAATTAATTGCAAACTTGACTTCATTGTAATATTTGACTTGTGATCCCACAACAACTGACAGTTGCTAATTGCACTTTTATCTCTCTCTCTCTTTTTCAGCATAAAAAGAATCTCTACTCGATGGAAATCTATCAGCTTTGACATCTGCTGCTTCTTATTCAGTTATCCTCCTCTATTTCCCCTCTGCTACCACATTCCCCAGCAAAGTGAAATGAAGTTTGAATCTAGAGATCTGTTTCTAGCTCTGCTAATCTCTCTAGGCATCTTCGGCCACAACTCTGCCTTTGAAACCAGCAAATATGGTAAGTTGAACTTTTGCTATTAAACCAGCGTTATTTTTGATTGTCTTTAACTAAACTTTCACAAAAAGATCGAGGAACAATTTAAACAAGAACACAACGTGTCTTCCTTTGCCTACAATAATTCACTCCATTTCAGGAATCGCAAAAGCGAATTTTTTAAGCTATAACTTTTCTCTTACATCCGCCGGCGAAATTCATTAAAAATTTATTTCACCTCCTCTACCCTTCGTAATGGCGGTGTCCACTTTTAACCAAACACATTCCACCCCACCCACCATTCCCTGTTGCATTTGAAATTTGCTCTCACTCCTCTCTCCGATTCTCTGTTCCTGTTTGACGTTGTCTGCTTTTTTTTAATTTGTGCCAAGAACAACTCGGCAGGACACAGTAGCTGTGTATCAATATGATTTGAAAATCAATAATCCGACGTGATTTTCAACTCTTGAGCAGATATTTTTAGAAGCTGTTTAGTTGCCGTCTTTGTGGTTTTTATTGTGTATAACTCACTACCTCGTAGGTTAATTTATAGCCCGTAAACGATGTAAAAGAACGATAAAATAATGTAGAGGAATGCGGCGATGATGTTGTCGCTTCACAGACTTTTTGATCCTCATATGGAAGCTTGAGGAGATTTTTCTAATTCAGGTGTTGCAAATAAAGCAAAGAGTGCGCCTGTCATCCTCCGTGGTTACTGAGGTTCAATGGATTGTAGCACAAGTGAGTCACATGGAATGTCATGCCGGCAGACTCAAAGCAAAGAGAGAAGCAAATCAATTATTAGTTTTATTGATCTTTTGTCAAATCATGGAATAGGAAGAATCTCCACAGTTATTCTCTTCTCTTTCCCTGCCCCTCCTATGGAGTTGCAATTGATATGTCACATGATCAAGATAATAAAGTTAATGAGATTACCAATTTGCCTAATTAAATGTTATCGCTGGTTGGATTCTCGTATTGGTGCACAACTTATTCCTTTAGACAAAAGCTTTGGGTGATTGTGCAAACTGCAGCTGCCATTGGTCTCAATTTGGGACGACCTGATACTGTGTGAATTCTCTGTGATATGTTTTGTGTGACTCATTCGATAATCACATGAGAAGTAATAAAATAATGATAAAATGTCGCTTCTAGATCTATACATAAGTCTAACAGTTTTACAAGCGACGTCCGTACGGTAGGCTTAGCTGGCTTTATAGTGTTCACGAATTGCGTTTAAACTATTGTCGAGTCATTGAAAGTTTTATTCACAAGTTTGAAGGCAACAGTAAAGCCCTAAAACCTGTCGTAAATTACAAACACTACCGCTACTATAGCTTTTTGTTTGCTGGTCTGTATTGGCTGTAATGTGCAGGCTGTATAATAAGGCAATGTGTTTGCCTGTTTAGCTAAATTCGTCATTATAAAATGCTTACATTTTAGAGGTTGTGTTTTTCATAATGATATGCTCTACAAGAAACTTTATTTGTATAATTATTTCTGCTATACCCAACCAGGCAAGCTCAATAATAGAACACAATTTTATAAGTATGGGTTACTCTAATCCAGTGATTGTGCATGGTACTATGCTTTCTTTGTTTAATTACAAACTTTCAACTGTTATCATCGGCTATCCCGAATGCCGATAGTTCGTTTTTTATTTGGATAGATAAACAGATTCCATTTGGCTTTCTAAATCATGGAAATCGTTTTCTTTTCTAAAACATTTTCTCTGTTTCAGAATAATATCGATGTTTTAATTTTCTTTCACACATAATCGATTTTAACATCGGATCTGAAATTGTAATGGTCTCCACAGTGGTTTAAGCACACCCTGCATCTCAAAAGTTTGTGATACATCCTCGTTGCTTTTGAGTTGACCTTATAGCTCTCCCCCGTGGAAGTCATGCGTAAAACGAACAAACAGAAAAGCGTCTTGAGATTCATTGAAATATTATAGCTGCACGTGTCCTTAAACGCTTCAATTATAGTTAGGCATGAGAGGACCCCTATCTCAACAAGGCGTCTTATTATGTGAGGTGCATCCATCGTTCTCTTGATACTGTCCTAGAGGCTTTACCTAGAGGTTGCTTGCATGATTTCATTAGCAAGTTTTTGTTGCTTCAAGGAAAGGATTATGTCAAGGTTGATTAACAGACTTCAAGTTTGAAAATAACAAATCAATTTCGCAGTAATTGTTGTGTGTTTTCTTACGCTTTTCTATTATAATTACGTCCAATATTTCTTAAGGTAGTACATTTCAAATTGTATGCGTTGTTTTATCTTTTTTTTGAATTTTCTATTAAAATACTTTTATTCTTATAAGATAATCACAAGTTAATGAAATAAAAATACAACCACTTGGTGTATCTTGCTCTGTAAATCATATTTTAATACGATTACTTCCATAAATATGTTGTTTATTCAATGCGACAATCAATGTAAGTATTTTCCCACGATTAAATGTTAAATCAGCCGTATTGAAGAATACATATATACAGGAAGTCGAACCACAACCACAGATTTCGAGTTGAATATGTCTGCTATCTCAACTTGTCTAGAAATAAAACAAAACGAAGGGCTGTATACAAACATGAAGATTGACACATAATGGGCTACAGGGGTTTAATTACACTTCCATCTTACTACTGGGCAGTTCTGACATACCGTCAGCTGTAAATTGATAATTTATCAACTATATAAACACTGAGCCACTTTCCATCTATCAATATTTCCAAAGATTAGACACCCTCTTCTCTCCAATTCTCAATATATACACATTGTAAGCGAACAGCGATAGCATGGGAATTTCCCCACTCTGCCCGGTTATTCGTAATCTTTTTTGGGCAATGGAGTATTTTATTTACTTATTTTGGAATGAAAGCAGACCCACTCTTTGCTCTGAAACAGCTTTCTCTTGGGTTCCGGCTACCCAGGCTCCCTGCAGTAAGGTACATTATGTTCAGTTGGCATTTAATCAATATCTTCCATTAATTCACACTCTTTCTCACCACTCTAGTTTAGGGGAAATAAATGGTCTTGCCCCGCTGTGAGAATTTGTTTTTCACACTTGCATATCTTCTGGTTTAGGAGAAAGTGAAAAAAATCCTGCCTCAGATTTATTTCAGTAGTCTAAATAGAATTCTTTATAATATATCGAGATATGTTTATCCAGGTCTATTTTCACACCTTTGTTATGTATTAATTTAAGTGACTTAATCTATCTCACCTTGCACATAGCCATAAATAACTGGGTCTTCATCTTTAGTAATTATTGATTGTGAACAAGTTTGCTAACGTTGTTACTTATCGCCTAATAATACCACCTTTTAACTTGCACGTGAAATATGTCTGTTTACTACATGGGGATGCTTACCCTGCCAACACTGGTACGACAAGTGTGCTTGTACCAACATCCACAGATCGAGGTCATGCTTTCTTCTTCTCTTCTTTCATGAAGTAAAGCTGTGTCATGTGTTGGTTTCGTTGCATATTCGCGATGCTTTAGTTTAGTATGCTTGTGTGTTTCTGTAACTTATCCAATGTAATAAACATTAAGGTAATGGGTTTTATTTGCGTAACCTCTGTGACGGCAAAATTGATAAATAATAACAATATTTGCGTGCCTGCAGATTCTTCCGTTCTAAATTATATATAATTGTTCAATTGAGAAGTATATTATCGTTTCTCTCTGAAATGCCTCATGCACAACACAATGGCGCCAGCGTCTAATAGACCATCTTGTATACAGCAGTCTTTTTTATCAGAACTCTGATTGATTCAGTGCCGCGCTTTCTTTGAGCCAAATGTGCATGCGATTATTTGAGGTTTATCCGCGGCATTTTGCTGTAATAAATTATAAGAAGCAATGGGTGGGGGGGGGGGAGTTACGTCTCTCCATCAAAGGTGTTTAGTCAGAGGTAACTGTTAATTGTTGCCTGATTCTTGATCTCTCAAATGTTACATCGCTTTAAGAAAGCAATATTCGTGCCAAAATCTCTTTTCAAAATCTTTTGATATTTTCCGATTGAACGAATAAATGTTGATATTTTTCCAATTTGGAATCAAATGTTTATACAGCATAGATTTTTCAGGACTGAACTGTACCTCTATATTATCTATGTTATATGAACAACATTGATCTGTGCATGATTGTATTGTTGCATTTTCATATTTGGAAAATGTCTATTTTTCCTATGACCTGTCACAGTATAATACGTCGTATCTACTTAGTGTGATTCTTGAATGTATTACTAATTTATAGCGTTATGTAAGTATTTATAATTCAACGTACCTATCTACCTATCCACTTCACTCCTACAATAACCCAATTGTCAGGCGTTCCAACACGAACTTTATCTAACAATTCTCTTATATACTTTCAACCTGTATCGTCTATAGAAACTATGTTATACTCCAAGAACATATAAATAGAATCACCAAACTATTTGCACACCGCGTACATTTTATTGTGAATGAATCTTGACCCCATAAAAAGATCGATAGTCCGCTAAATAATTACTTTTTTAGATTGGGACTATCCACTCGTTGAGCAATTATTCTGGAGATTATCGACGCAAACAATGGCTCGTATGCAAATTGATTTGCTTTGGTAATCCACAGCCTCTTATGCCTGCCTATATTGAGTGTCAGTCTAGGTCTTATTAAGCGATCAAAAATACACAGACATAATACATTCAATTATTAATGTCATAGGTGTGGTTTATAACCCTTTAGGCTGTATTATTTTTAATTTTCTTCGCTTGTATAGGTATATTATAACTGCCAAATATCGTCGACATTTAAAAGGAGATATGGCACATTTGCCAAGAATTCTTAGAGCGTTAATGTTTTCGAAATATCGAATATGTTGTTGGTATCCGGATCTCGTTTGAGCCGTATAAAACGGAGTGAGATGTGTTTGGCCGAATGCTTATGCAACATCCTCTAGTTTATTTCCTTTGCCTGAAGCTTGATCGAACTCGAAGGTCAATTCTCTACTCCCGGAAATTAAGGCGAGGAGTGTAATGACGCAGGGAGGGAGGGAGTTGTGTTAGATGAACACCTGAGAACAACAGCCGTCTTCTTGAGTAGCCTTTCGAGTCGAGTGGAACACTTCATAGGGTCGAGTCATCCTTTCTAACTCCACTGTGACTCACCATCCACAAACCAC
>JAUZNC010024276.1:8110-23245 GCA_034780395.1 Vannuccia rotundouncinata | reverse complement strand
GTCTCTTCAATACACACCAGAGCTACAGAACAGTTCTGTTGTCTCTTCAATACACACCAGAGCTACAGAACAGTTCTAATGTGATTAACTTTGTGTTGGTTTCAGTTCCACCAGAAATGATCCCTCTTAAATTCGTTAATCTGGAGTTTGACGAAGAAGACAGTATTCGACTTAGCTGCGGTGTAAGGAGAGTTTCAGGAAATGGAACAACCACTTTCACATGGAATAAAAACGGAAAATTACTTCATTTAACAGAATCTGTGAGCTCCTATATTTCAATAATTGTCATTAAAAAAACAAAAATAATGGTTTCATATATTTCAGATTGGTTATGTGAATGATACAAGTGGGGATCTCATCATAAAATCTGCAAAACCAGAAAATTCAGGAGCCTTTCAATGTTCTGTGCGAACGCTGGGATTTGATAAAATATTCAAGAATAAAGCCACCAATGTTCTGGTCAAAGGTAACCTCCATATATATTCACATTTTTGGACTATCTGTGATGGTATACGTTGCTATTTTATTTCCAGGTCGTCTAAAGTTTCTCAGTGAAATCAAGACTGTGTTTTTGGGTCGTGGTCTTCAAGGACGAATTCCTTGTCAAGTTTCTGGATTCGGTAACCCTAAAACAAGTTGGACAAAGTTGGGCAAAAATGGTGAAGAGGTTTCAATGGATCCTAACTCAGGTCGTGAAGGAGACGTTTTGATAATTCAATATGTGCAGGACCATCATGCGGGAAGATATATGTGTAAAGCTGAAACTCAATACCAACACAGGAGAATTAATAAAACTATAACTGTTGTAGTTGGAGGTGAGTTACTATAGCAACTGCAGGAAAATAGTGTGTTTAGCCAATCTAAACCATGAAAATAATGTATTTAGCCACACTAAAACCATGAAAATAGTGTGTTTAGCCAATCTAAACCATGAAAATAGTGTGTTTAGCCAATCTAAACCATGAAAATAGTGTGTTTAGCCACTCTAAACCATTAAAATAGTGTGTTTAGCCACTCTAAAACCATAAAATTGTGTGTTTAGTGGATTCTGTCGATGTCTTTTAGAGCGTCCTCAAGTCACCTATTTATCTCCGAACAAGACAGTTCAGGAGGGCTCCCGTGTTATTCTCAATTGCCGGGTAACTGGAGATCCTACTCCGCAAATTAGCTGGATGGTCGCTGGAAAGGTTCACAGTTTTGGATCTTCCATCACTCCTCGAGCTTCCAACAAGGTGGCAAGTGGAATGGGGACCAGACTGGACATGGCCTTTGTTGAGGCCGAGAATAAACGAAGAATTGTTTTAAGAAATGGCTCAATGGTGATTGATGGAGTCCATTTGATGGATACAACAGAGTACTTTTGTTTTGCGGCTAACCCCTACGCCATCAGTTATAAGAAGAGTGTTTTTCTGCAGGTTTTAAGTGAGTCTTGCTTTCTTGTGTTGTTCTTTTATTGGAATTCTTCAACAACTCTATTTCCTTTATTTGCAGCCCGCGAAGAATTTCTTAAACAGGTAAAGGGTGGTGAGGGACACGAAGGCATCTTGCGAACAATAATCATAGTTGTGAGCAGCGCCGTGGCTTACTTAGGACTCATTATTGGCCTCACAATCTTCTGTAGCCTCCGAATGATGAGAAAGAGGAAGAAGCGTGCGGATGAAGGTCAGTCGGTCCGCTTGATATCTTTCACTGGATCAGTGATTCTTTAGCGATGCGCTTTTCTCCATTTGATAGCAAAGAGTCAGGAAAATGGACATTTATTGGCGAGAACCAACGGGGCAGGTAATGACGTCGCATTCAGGGGAGGAGATCTCCGATACGACAACACGCTCCATGGAGGTGTCCTTCCAGCTTTAGAAACAAGGTCACATCTGTCCAGCGGGAATTCTGCTTCTCTCTACACGAGAACTCACTTCAGTGGAAACAGTTCTTCAGCTGGGGGTCCAATAGATCTCTTTCGGCGACTGGCGTATCCACGACACCAGCTTCAAACAGAAGGCATTCTTGGTGAGTCACGCCCATGTCTCTAAGATTGTCTCTATGTCACGAATGTCTCTAAGATTGTGTCTATGTCACGTATGTCTCTAAGATTGTTTCTATGTCACGTATGTCTCTAAGATTGTCTCTATGTCACGTATGTCTCTAAGATTGTTTCTATGTCACGTATGTCTCTAAGATTGTCTATGTCACGCATGTCTCTAAGATTGTCTCTATGTCACGAATGTCTAAGATTGTCTCTATGTCACGTATGTCACGTATGTCACGTATCGGTATGTCTCTAAGATTGTCTCTATGTCACGTATTTCTCTAAGATTGTCTCTATGTCACGTATCGGTATGTCTCTAAGATTGTCTCTATGTCACGTATGTCTCTAAGATTGTCTCTATGTCACGAATGTCTCTAAGATTGTTTCTAAGATTGTCTCTATGTCACGAATGTCTCTAAGATTGTCTCTGTCACGAATGTCTCTAAGATTGTCTATATGTCACACACATGTCTCTAAGATTGTCTCTATGTCACACACATGTCTCTAAGATTGTCTCTATGTCAGTCACATGTCTCTAGAATTGTCTTTGTGTCACGCATATCTCTGTAGTCTCTTAATGTCTCTATGAATTGTCCACTTTCAGGTAAGGGGGAGTTTGGTGATATCTTTCTCGCCCGCGCAGCCAACATTCAGGAAGGAGAGGTGCAATCTCTGGTTGTTGTTAAAACTTTGGTCTCCCGGGAGCTCGCATACGTCCACGAATTCAACCGTCAGATGGACATGTTCGCCAAACTGGATCACGAATACATCGCTAAATTGATGGGCCTCTGTCTGGAGGCAGAACCCCGCTTCCTCATTATGGAGTACTGTGACTGGGTAAGCTTGAAGAAACCTTCTGACCTCCTTCCTGATAGAGCCCTCATGAACACTTCTTGCTGTTGTCAGGGCGACCTCAAACAGTTCCTCCACTGCATGCGTGAGGACCGGGCCAACGTGAAGATCCCCCCGCTCACGCTTAGTCAGAAGATCACGATGTGTTCGCAGGTTGCCATGGCCATGGAGCACCTCTCCAACCACAGATGCATCCACCGAGACCTGGCAGCCAGGAACATCCTCCTCACTCAAGATCTCGACCTCAAAGTGAGTCTGCTGGGCCTCAGTCGCGATGTCTACGCTGGCGAGTACAGCCAGGTGGACGACCGTCTGGTGCCGCTCCGCTGGATGGCCCCAGAAGCTCTCAATCGCGACGAGTTCTCGAACAAGAGCGACGTCTGGTCGTTCGGCGTCTTTCTCTGGGAGGTGTTCACTCTAGGAGAGCTCCCGCACAGCAAGTTGTCAGACAAGGACGTCCTACAGGCGGTCAAGAAGATGAATCTCCGGCCGCTGCCTGTGACAGTGTGCCCACCCCAGCTCCATGTTCTCCTCACGAAGTGCTGGGCCGAGCATCCAAGAGACAGACCCAGTTTTGGGGAGATCTCTGTTGTCATGGGCGACCTCACATTGGATTCGGATTTATGAGTGTTCTCCAATGAACTACACCCAACTTTGCATTTGTTCAGCTAGTAACCATGACTACACTCTAGAAACTATCAGACGCTAATTCCGATCGAAAAATCTGCCTTTAAACATTTGTAGTTCGTAAATCCGTTAATGTACACAATTACGAAAGAGTTTTCAGGAGAATTTAGACTATTTTTCAATTAGTAAAACAAAGAAACATATGTTTGAGTATTATTACGTCGAATTCATATAATGAGTCACGAAATCCGGTGGAAAGTATCCAACAAATTAGACGGATAATTTTTTACAAGACGATAAATTTTCCATCGACGCGTCGCATTTTTTGTGTGTATAAATATATATATATAGACTAATGTAAGTTGATATAGGCTTCTTACAACTGATTTTGTACAGATATCTAATGATTGACTAATCATGTATTTCTTTCAGTTTTGTAGATATCTAATGATTGACTAAGCATGTATTTCATACAGTTTGTACAGATATCTAATGATTGACTAAGCTTGTATTTCATACAGTTTTGTAGATATCTAATGATTGACTAAGCTTGTATTTCATAGTTTGTAGATATCTAATGGTTGACTAAGCTTGTATTTCATACAGTTTTGTAGATATCTAATGACTGACTAAGCTTGTATTTCATACAGTTTGTACAGATATCTAATGATTGACTAAGCTTGTATTTCATACAGTTTTGTAGATGTCTAATGATTGACTAAGCTTGTATTTCTTACAGTTTTGTAAATATCTAATGATTAACTAAGCTTGTATTTCATACAGTTTGTACAGATATCTAATGACTGACTAAGCTTGTATTTCATCGTTTTGTACAGATATCTAATGATTGACTAAGCTTGTATTTCATCCTGTTTGTACACAACACACACCTGATAGTTAAAATGAAACTGCCTCCTTTTGACGTGAATTCCATCCCGGTTCTTGTCTTGTACACCAAATGTTTATTTATCTCTCTGTATTTTCTACTTTTGTGTTTCATGATAACTTCAATTTTCTCTATCTTCAACTGCACCAAATAAACCATTGATTAATATTCCTAAAGTATATCCCACGACAATGTTTTATATATATTTGTAAACTAGTTCACTATTAAAAAATACTTACATGATTTTGTTACAATTCGTCTTTTGACAACAACAATCGAGTAAAGAATTCATAAGAAATAGTTGAGTATATTATTTTAGTATTATACAAATAAAACTTAAATATTGTACATTTAGGGACTCTTTGCTTCAATATCAAACGAGTTACATAACTAAAAGACAACTAATTTATTCTGCACAGTACTAGACAGAGCTTGTAAGTAGTATCAACTGAAATTCAAGTATTACAATAGTCTTAAAGTCGCAAGGTAGAAGAAGACGCATAATGTCTTTTACTTCCCCTTTTTCTTCTTCTTTGGCTGACGCTTCTTAGTCTTTTGATCAACCAACATTTGAGCCTGTTTCTTCAGAGCTGCTCTAGTGAGCACCTCTCCTTCGTCCTCTCCGCTTTCTTCTTCGTCTGAAATGTATCAAAAATAGGTGAATGATAGTCCACGTGTCTGTTTAGTTAACCAATTAAGGATGTCTGAAAGTATTATTTGAGCTTGTGATGGACAACAATGATAAATAGATTAAATAATCAACAACGATAATTCATTAGATCATTATTCAAACTCGATCAACTTAAGATCATTATTCAATTCATGAACAAAATTGAGAAATTATTTCCCTTCGGACATATACAATATGAATTACAAAACAGAAAGGAGTTATTAACCAAAATGTATAGAAAATACATCAATTAATTACATGCAGAAGCAGTGATAATATAAAGCAGATTATATATTCTGAAATATTGATTGCAATTTTAACGTAAGGAGTGATTTTTTAATTAAATGTTGTGATACCCACGTTTAATCAAAGAATCTTGATAAAGAAATGAAAAAGGTAAGGATTTGTATATACCAAAAAAAGATTGATGGTGGGGAGGGGGCATCTGCTATCTGAAGATATATTACAGGGGGGGCATTTGCTGTCTTAAGATATAATACAAGGAGGGGGGGGGGCATTTGCTGTCTTAAGATATAATACAAGGAGGGGGGGGGCATTTGCTGTCTTAAGATATAATACAAGGAGGGGGGGGCATTTTCTGTCTTAAGATATAATACAAGGAGGGGGGGGGGCATTTGCTGTCTTAATATATAATACAAGGGTGTCTCACCAAATAATATGCGTTGACCTTAAACATACGATGATAGAATAAATATTTTATCCAAAACGAATATCTTTAAAATACTTACGTACGTACATGATATATTTTAAAATACACATACATACACTCACTCGGGTTTCATATAAACCCGCTTCTTTTAAACAAAATATAAATCATAAGTTATCTTCTCACAGAACGAATAATGTCTTACGGTTGGACCGCATTCAAGAGGTAATATTCATTTTTATTGCGCTTAATTGAGATTAGAACTGCAATCTATTCAGAGGGATAAAATTATGTTTTGCTTACCGTCATAAACGTTATCTTTCTGTTGCTGTGGTAGTTTGATTCTGGTGTTGTGCTGGGGAAGCTTGGATTCAACCGTAGCGTGGAACTGCAAGTAGGAAAATTCTTTTAAAACATGCCGGTTGTGATTGAAATAGCAACTTGTTGTGCAGCTACAAAAATATACGATTCTCTAAATCGGTGTACCAAACAAGGACAACTAAACAGGCAAAAACAAATGATAAACCAACTAATGCAGCCACCCGTTACGGAGTCATATAATTCTTACCGAATCCATTGGAAGAACAATTATATGCGTCTAATAAGGAATGTAATACAATGTTCATAAGCCATACTATTTATAAAAGACCCAATATGCCATTTACAGTTCCAACAAATGCATTTAGAAATATTTAACAATAATCATTGATGTGACATAACGAAGTTTTCCAGAGAGGCACAATTAATACTGATTGTATAGAAAATAAAAAGAATCGCTAAAATTAACCGCTATATGAAAAAAACTACAATTTACGGACTAAACAAAATTGACCAACATAGGGCATCTTGAAGCCTTTTAGATAAAGCGTAATCAAACCTGGCCGATGTTGTATAAAACTAACGATTAATCGCTAACTCTACCCAGGCGATTTTACGCTAAAACCGATCGATGAAGAAAACACCCTGTCGAATCGTTTGAAAATTTATTATGTTTGTTTTTAATTTAATTTGCATGCATTGCAGTTTTATTAGCGAATAATTTTAGAATGTTTTACTTTATTATTATAATACATTTTGTATTAATTGTATTTTATAATTTATATTACTGTCAAGTTAAATCAGTAGTATAGTACTTATAAAATATACCAATTTCTTATAGAATCATATATCTACCTCTTCATCATGCATTTTCTTCATCTGGTCCTCGACGACATATCCATCCAAATCCTGCAACAACTTCAACATCTTCTCCTCACACTTGCCCAGTAGATCCAATACGTATTCATCGGAAGCAGGACTAACCTGCGCCTGTGGAGCGCCACCCTTTTGTGCTTTTATGTGAGTTAGCTTCTCTGAAAGGTGCTCTACACCAGATTTGCATTGCACCAACACTTTACTCGCTCGGTCCAAACGATCTTGAATGCTGTCGCGACGCATTTCTTCCTCCTCCAAGTTCTTCTGATATTGTTCCAGGATTCGTTCACCGCTGTCAATGAGAGCATTCAAAGTTAAAGAAAGTCACAAGAGAATTGTGACATCTCAGCAACACCAACCTGCTCAGTTTGGCTTCTCCAGAATACTTCATCTCTTCAAGCTCTGACTGTAGACGATCCTTCTCCTCCTTCAACCTCTGGATCTGCCTTTCGGACTCTGTCTTCAACTGCTCGAGGTGTTCCCTAGTATCGCCCTGGTTCTCGAACCTCAACACCACCTCCCGCAGATCAGACACGCCTGTCGCCTCCTTGATCTTCTTGAAAGCCTCCTCGAAGCTTGAGATGCGCTGCGCCTGTTCCTCGCTACCGGCGGCAGTCTTGTTATCTCCCAGGTCGTCATTGGACAGAGAGCTTCTCTGAGCCTGAAATTGTACGAACAGAAGGTTAGACAAAACTTGACTCTGGAACGTATCTGGTACCTATAGGGTACTTGACTCTGGAAATTATCTATACTTACAATCCTCTTTTCAGTCTTCTCGTATTGGAGCTTCTTCTCTTCGGCAACCTTCTTCAAGCTAGTCAACTCCTGCTCTCTCTCCTTCCTCTCTTTGTATACGATATCTTCCTGGCGATGAAGTTCGTCCTGGGCGTTTTCCTTACTGATAACGGCATCGGCATGCATCTGTTTCAGTTCATCCACTTCAGATTTACACTTGGAAATCTCCGTCTCCATCGAGTCCAGCGTGTTGCCAAATGTCATGTGCTCCTCTTGAAGCTTACTTTTGATCTGTTCATAAGTCTTTCTGATATGCTCGGCCTCGTTACACTTGAGGTTGGCCTTGTCAAGCCTGTTCTCTAGATCTCGGAGATGCTGGCCATCTTTGTTCAATCCAGCTTCCGTCGCCTCGATGGCGTCTTGTTCTCTTTGGAAGTCAGACATGTTCTGGTTCAACTCGTCAACCCGACGCTGTTTTATTTCTGTGACATGTTTAAGGGCGTTGAGTTTCTTCATAGTATCGCAAACTTTGTAGTCCATTGTCTGAATGGCGTCCTGTTGACAGTGAACAAGTAAAAAGTTTACTATAATTCAGGAAGGACGCTTCAAGAAGAACAAGAACAAGAAGAAAAAGACACTTACTCGTCCCGTTTTGTTCGAGAGGGCTGCTCGTTCCTTCGGTCTGTTCTGGAAGGCTTGGTTTATGACATGGTCGTCAGCCTGTAAAATAAACTCGTCTGTGTTCAAATGATGTTTATGGTAAAGGTGGAGATTAAGAGGCTTACAGATAGACGGTCACACAGTTCTTTGCGGAGATTTCCATTTTCACGGCGAAGTTCTGAGACCTTCTTCTTGTTCTGGGTCATAGCATGACAAGAGCTTTCATAGTAAGCTTTACGATCGCCCTCTGATTGATACAACAAAAGAAATATTAAATAGATACAGTAATCGATATTTATAAACATTTTACTCTGGTCAACAATCACCAACTTCCACCTAAACATCAAAAAGACTAAACCAGTGTTTTAAATGAAACAACATGTATAGTTATTTTCATTACCCAGGTGGCACTGGTCAAACACTCCAATATTCTTGCGGTTTATACTCAGCAAGGACACCAAATTTAACTCTCCCATTGAATCTATAATAAACACAGCCTCTAAACGAATGAAAGCTCTTGATTCTCCATCCATTACTCAATAATACAAAACAATGAACCATTTATTTTGGAACTATGAGATCAATCTTACACTATCCATCCCTTATTTACTCTTCACTCCATCTTCAGCTCAAGCCCAACACAGTCCACCACCTCATCTGTCAGTTTAGGATCACTGACCACCCATGTAGGTGTATCAGTTTTCCTTATCTTACATCCTGTTGTCTCCAAGAAGCTGACAAACCGTACATCAAAATCACAGAATAGAGCCTCAACCTGTTATCTATTCATCTCCTGATGTTCCCCCCCATGGGCAGACACTTCATGAAAAAACTCATTCATCCCCAGTGCCATTGCTAGACACAATAGCCCCCCTTTTGTCTAACTTCTTCCACAGTTTGAGCTATAAGTCATGTTACACATTTATTATCAATGCTACTACATTACTCATTTCATAAATGTACACAATTCTGATTTATACATATTTAAAAACTGAAATAAACAGATATAATAATTATTATTATATCAAAAATAAAATTGTTCTGTTTGCTAATTTAACATCTGTTTATCATTTTATTCTTACAAATATAGAATAAATAACTTGCTTAAACAATATTGGTTTGGCTTAAAATGCATTATATAATTAGATAAATAGAAAAAAATATTTAGATGGCCACTCTTTAATTTAAAAATAATAGAATTTAAGTGTGCCTTTTATAAGATAACAATACAGTGTATTCTGAATTATTTTAAAATCATAATTCATTTTTTCTACAAATTGTGTTAGCTGCATTTTGATATTTGCCATTTTTACATAAATAATTCTACTTTAAAGAGATATCTATTATGCAGAACTTTTAAATTTTATTAACATAATAATCCCTTTATTATTATTAGCCATTTGCATGAGCATGGTTAAAAATGTTAGAAACACATTTATAAAAGTTATAATATAAGTTTATTACTGTTTTATTTTTGCATAGTGTTAATAAAAATGTTACTTATAATATTTTAATGTATAAAAATGTTTTATGAAAAAGTTTTCATGTAATGTTTAATCTTATAGACTTTCACAAATATATACCAAGAAGGATGGAGTTAGCCTAGCAGTACAGCTCATAACCCAAAATTCCTGCATATAGTTTATTTCTCTTTTGCTTATTGTTGTATAGGACCACTGTAAAGATATTCAGGGTGATGTGAAGTTATCACTTTTTGGGCCAAATAAAATATTCACGTTTGAAGTTGAGTACCTTCCAAAAACATTTTCAGGCTTCACTAAATACATATTTATTCATATCTGAGCTTCAAAATATAATAAAAACACGTTTTTAAAGTGTAAACAAATATTATAATAAAACATTATGTGTCCTCATCACTGTCAGCAGTTGATGTATCTTCTGTCTGGATGCATTCCCTTGTCTTCTCATTGAAGCAACCATCACTACCTTGACATGCACAAAATGGAGTGGCAGCCATGTTGGCACTGTCGCATCCACATCTCTTTGACTGACAAAAAGTTGCCCTCTCACAAGAACACCTGATCATTTTCAGGATGTCATCTAGAGCAGGAGGCACATTGTCAGAAATGGTGGTGGGTATCAGAGAGGTTGAACTGTCACGTCTTGTCCAGCCATGTGTCAGAGGATCCTTATTTGGAGAATTGAGATCAGTGTCCTGTTTCCCGATTGAAACTTGCAGGTGTTCCATTCAATTCAATCCAAAATTCAATATTCACCAAAAACCAAATAAAATTTAAATGAGATACTGAAAGTATAAGAAATGAAATCATCCTAGCCATTAGATGACTATAATTATGAAAACATAATATACTACACATACCTATTGTACAATGAGAATGGATAATGTGTTAAAATAGTCAATTAAGTAGAATTAAATAGATTTACATGATGTAAGCATAGATAAAAAAATATGAATATATATGTATTTAGTGAAGCCCGAAAATGTAAGTGGAGGGTAATAAACTTCAAACATGAATATTTTATTTGGCCCAAAGAGTGGATATCATTACAAAGGTCCTATACAACAATAATCAACAAAGAAAAAAACTAAATCCAGGAATTTCGGGTTAGGGGCGAAATCTCCATTTCACTGCTGGACTAGTGACTAGGGACTACTGATCAAAATTTAGTTTAAGGTAGGAATATGAATTTATTGTATTTCTGTTTTTATAAAAACACATTGGCATTGAATCTTATAATATTATTCATTTTTCTATTCATTAATGAAATCTTTTAATCTCAACATGTTTTAAAACCCAGAGCATTGAAATGTAGGTCTTTATGGATGATATAAGAGAAAAAATCATAATCCATACTATTATTTTAAATAATTCCATTTGGAATGACAACTAATAATATATGACTCCAGGGCCATAATTCCTGGGGGAGGGGGGGGGGGGGCTTAAAAGCCCCCCTGATATTTTCCTTAAATATTTTGGTGCCCTTCTGAAAAGACACAAAAATAGATATTATTATTTTAATTGAACAGAGAATATAATTTTGATCAAGTTAGCTTTTTTGGTTTACAAAAAGTATGCATAGTAAAAGCATATATTTTATTTCAAAACTGATTTTGACTTTACACAGCTGAAATCATAACTCATCACCTTTGTCATATCTTATAGGGCATCAATGAAGCCAGAGCAGGTTTTGAAGCCAGTGATTGATCCCCTGCCTAAATTCAATAATGGACAACATTCTCTTTTAAATCAAGTTATCAAGCTTGCCCAATTTTGTCAGGTAATGCCATTATCCAATGCTGTGAGTGGGCAAGTTTTTTAGAAGCAAAGGCAGATAAAAACTTATATATGCAGCTCAATGACACAAAACTGACTTAATCACACAATGTGTCTACAGAACATTCATTTGAATCAATTGCTGAACATCAATCTAAAAGATGTTCTGAACAAATTCATTGAATCCTGTGAGAGAAAAAAAAACAGTTTTCACCAAAGTTCATATGTAGGCTACTTAATAATTACAATTATGTACATACCAGCTGCTCTATTATATATATACCTTATGTTCTATTATACCTTATTGTTCTATTTTGGCTACTCCCTTAAATTAGGTAAAGCAATTGAATGAATAGACTAAAATAAATAGGTATTATTAATATTGTATAATAATCAACTGCCTAGGTAATCATCGCATCCCTTAGACTGATAGCCCCCCCCCCCTCAATAATTTAAAGGAAATTATGGTCCTGGACTCTGTAAATAATTATATATAATTCTGTGAAAAGGTATAAAATTCATTTTTGTGTCAAATTGAGTCCTTTCTTTAATAAATAGTATTGTTTATATTTCAAATTTAGTGCCTATAATTATATTAATAATTTATATTTTTAACAAATTTGTATAAAAACCACACAGTATTAAATATACATTTTTTTTTAAAGAATTTCTATAAAAATTACTTGCACAGAAACAAAAAACACAGTATCAATTTTTTATGCCTTTAACAGTTTATATGTCTTATAATTATATATACATTAAAAAAAAAAAGTAATAGAGAAGTCATAGTAAAGTTTGATCAATTATAAATTTTCAAAAATATTATCAACAGTTTAAAAAAATACAACTATATACAATTTTATAATGTGTTTAATATAATTAATTTCTTTTATGTTCTATTGATGTAAACAACTTATAGATCAATATAAAATTATACAGAAATATAGTATAATTAACTAGTATGAATCTATAAGTTAAAAAATAGATTAATCTTAAAATGCAATAAAATTATTAAAAAAAATATTAACAATTTGTATGGCATTGTACAATTAGTGTTCTTCTTTTCAAAGCTAAATATATTTCATTTTTATAAATGGAAGGTCACTTTTACTGTTAACAATAATAATTTCAATTAGGGTATTTTTACAATATAACAGTTTTCTTTTTATTTATCAAAATAAAAATAGGTTAATTATATTGATTAAAATAAATTTCTCTTTTTATTATACAATAAAGTAGGAGTAATACCTAAAAGTGCTAGTTTAGCTTTCAATTCTTCAATTTGTTCCGTAACAGGTCTCTGAATACCTCCAGGCTTTGGCATGGTGACTCTTAAAGCAAGGATTTTTCAGAATAAAAAACGATTTTTATAAAATGCAAAGTTACTTTGTTACTAAGATACTGCTGAGTAAAACAAAATTATATTATTTAGAGACACAAAATATTTAGAATAATAATTAGTTCCTAAATATATTTTTGTTAATCTTTCGAAATGTTTATTTCAAATTTAATCTAATCTATTCGATTTCATTAATATTTTTTTATTTAACAAAAAATTCATATATATATAATTAAATTACTTTGATTATTTTTAAAAGGATTACTATTTTTTCACTAATTTATAAAAATTGTTGTAATTGTATAAATATTTGTATATTTTTATTCATTATCTTAATTATTACTTAATAGCAAATAATATGTAAATCTTCATATTTATGACATATTATATGTAAAATAAAATATCAAATCATATATACCATGTCAAATCAGTTTTAAAACATTTTAAATAATAGAAAATTTAAACTATTAATTTTAACATCTAATTTATAAATATAAAAATATTTAAATATTGGGAAATCGAATCAAAACATTAAATTTAGTTTTCTTAACTTTCTAAATTAAATAAAATTGACTTCAATTGAGCACAATATTAATTTTAAAATCTTGTAAATCATTTCCGAAACATATGAGGATTATCATCATTATACTAACTTCATGAAGAAGAGAACAAAACGTGTATTGAATGATCATACTAATTATTAATCAGATCATACACAAATTATTGACATAGAGATAAAACAAATAATAAAAATACAATTTGTTATACCTTACCTATGTATAATATTGTCTATATGTTGTAAGTATCAATCTTTTTATATTATTAATTAATCATCTTTTTATTTAAAATGTAAATATTTTACTGCATAAAATAATGCAACGAAAATTTTATCTAAGTATATTGAATGAACGCACCCATGATTATTGCAGGACATTTTTTTGTATAAGGCTATATCTTGACTTTGTCCGAAATTGGTCATAAATCGCTCGTGGAATACCTAAGATGAATGAATTATTTTTGCGAAAGATGCAATAATGAGATAGATGATAATTTTTAATATATTTATCCTTTACCAGTTATAGTTGTTTACTTTTACAAGACAAAATAAATTATTTTTATATACTGCTTTTTTATTAATAGTTAGCTGTCATGTAATCCGACGACTTTTTTTATTTAAAAAAGATATATGAAACAATTAGCTACTATATACCTCATTAGAATATATTGTTCAATGTAACAAATAAAAAACCCATATTTTAAAGGTGTGGATATCATATTCAACTGACTGCATTAGTCATTGATATCGTATTAATATTTATCTAGATCGGCAACCCTAATTAAATTTTGTTCTAAATAAAAACGGACAAAAAGAAAAAATATTAAAAATTTGTCCGGCCCATAATTTTACAGATAGAGCAAAAAAGTAGACCAAATCATCCAATTTATATTTGCACAGGTAAGTTAATTGTTATACTTATTATGAGTCCTTATTATCGTATATAATATATTTATAACAATATTTTTTCTGAAGAATTGTCAATTTAATCAATTTGCAAGTGATTTAGCCGTTTTTATTTAGGACGCAGCCACATAATTTAGTAATCGAATAGTTAACCCTGGGAAATGGGTAATGAAGGTTGCACTGAGTTTTGTCTTTCGAAATGTGGGTGTTTCTACATCTTTCCTCCCTTTACTTTTGTTTTGTAAGATTTAAACTCTGCCTTTGTTTATAAATGAAGTGAAACATTAATGAAATAAACACATATACTATATGAAAAGAGTTAAATACACAATCATATGACGAACCAAACAGTTAGCAAGAATAAGTACAAAGGTATCAAGAGGTCACTGAATGTATTTCTCCATAAACTTTTTATGGAATTCTGATCTTAGAGTATCATTGATGAAACCACGCTTCGATTTGTCGATTTCTCCGCGGGCACAATTCTTGAAGACAACGTCATCGTCCCAACGCCGCTTCACTTTGAAGTCGCTGGATGCACCTGAGAGAGAGAGAAAGAAAAAGGAGTAGATTTTGACAAGAGATAAGAGACAGACAAAGAGATAGGGACAGAAAAAGAAACAAGAGACAAACAAAGAGATAAGAGACAGACAAAGAGATAAGAGACAGAAAAAGAAACAAGAGACAGACAAAGAGATAAGAGACAGACAAAGAGATAAGAGACAGACAAAGAGATAAGAGACAGACAAAGAGATAAGAG
>JAUZNC010024265.1:9440-23252 GCA_034780395.1 Vannuccia rotundouncinata | reverse complement strand
ACGATACATCTTTTAAAAGTGTGTTTATATTTGTTAATCTTTTAATTAAAATGACGCAAACAATCAAGCGAAAACCATGCAGCCTTTACTAAAATCGAGGAGGCCATAATTAGAGATGGATATATTGAGCACAAAGTCCAAAATAATTTGGAATTTCTTTTGGTTCCTGAATTCGTATATGCGATCCATCAATGATTCCAACAATATTCGGAAAACTAGCAATATAAAAAAATCATTTCATGTGTATTTTGAGGCCATTGAATGAAGCGATCCACCTGGTTTACTATAATGCAGTACAAACACGCGTTACACAACGACTAACGGATGGCTGACTGATGCCTAGAGTGTCCTCTACAGTATTTTGCAAAAATGCAGTTCTCAGATAGCGAAGAGTAGCAAGAATTTGTATCCTTGCCGAAATTGGATGACTCATGTGTGGAGCTCTATCAAGATCATCTGATAACTTGTCTGTTAAAATGTCAATTCCTTCTGAAAAAAATAATATAATAGTAAATAAAATGTTTCTGTCTTTAAAATTAATCAAATCATTCGAAACACTTATCTCGAGTGAAGCGATAGTTTTTGTATAAGTCAGCGTTGGATAAATTTTCATCCAAATAATGATCTCTAATTGTTTGATAATATTTACGTTTTCTATTATTAAGATTGATAATATTCATATAAGCTGCCATTGTGACAAAATAATTATATAAAATATGTTAAACAATTGAAAAGATATATTTGAACGGTATTGAACAATCTGTCGATTCTAACGATATAATTGGACAATAACTGACTAAGTCAATAAAAAGGTGTCTTAACAATACAGTGTAAATTATAGTTGATGACTTACTTTTTTTGTCGTCTATTTTCAAAGTAACCATTATGAATAAACTCTGGCAAGTACCCGACTTAGTCGCTGACTTACTAAAGTCACCGATATGAATTAAAAACTTGTCTAAGTTAAAACACTAAGTCGCTGACTTTATTAAGTCACCGTTATGAATACCAGCCCTGAGCTGCCAGAGTAATAATAGAGTATATTTCCATATCTTATAGACTCATATGAGCTAATTCTATGCAAGACGATATATAAATGATATATTTATATATACGCATGGTGAGTTATATAATAACTTTGCATAGCTGTACTGAGTAGCATTAGTCAACTAGTTAAATATGGTAAAATATTTTAGTTTAGAAATAGTTTAAACTAATTTAAATAAAGAAATAATGTTTATTATTTAAAATATATAATAAAATACACCACTTACTCTGATTACGTTGAAGAATATTGGGATAAATACACAATAAAATATCGATCACAAAGAATGTCACACTTGACAATGGTGAAGATACTGAAACAGTTACAATCAGTTAGGTATACTAAAAATTGCGGAGTGAATTATCAAACTTGTGCACTTCCTATTTATAATCCAACTTATTGGTTATTAATAATTTACTAGGTACAACGACGGTGGGGGGGGGGGTACGTCATAGATATAGACATCCCATACTACTCATATTATATTATGCTAAGGCTATACTTGTTTTTTTCTCCAGTACTACTTAAATATTGAGGAAATGGAAAAATCATTAGAAGAGCATTACAATTTAGAAATGCAACACACAGACCATCCCTCGCACCCAAACACTTACAAAATATTCTGTTAACGAATTTGAAATTAATAAAAATGCACATCATTATTTTGAATGACTACGTTAAATATTAATATGAAGTACATTAACAGAGACATTGATCCAATTCATCCAACATTACAGGTAGCAATTGCTTGATATTTGGCAACAGGCAGCTTTCAGGTATTTTCATTTTAGCATTTAAAATAGAATATATTTATAAATGTTCAAACTAAATATATATAATACCGCATATATGTTTGTAATGATATTTATACATTTCAGCTCAGTATAGAAGATTTAAAAGAATTTAATGTTCTCCACGCACGGCAAACATTTCAAGAATAATAGCAAAAAATACGATATATCAAATTTCTCACTAAAAATGATAACAATTTGAAGATACAGATTGCCATACATATTATATTACTATATTATCATATTAATAATTTTCTAAATATATATTATTGTGTTATATAAAAATCCTAAATTGTCATAATAAATACCATTCTAGATTCTATGAAATGAGCACATTATACCAGGGTTGATTGTCGACTAGTTTAGGCTGCACCCATATAAAGATCCTTAATCCTGGAGGATGAAGCAATGCTGAAATATATATAAATCGCAAAGGTACATTCTCATTGAACTGCGAGGTGACGCATAATAGGATCTCAACGGCAAATTTCGTCATCCTGCAAAAATATTATTTTCTTTTTAACATATTTTCATTTTCTGCTCCGAATTGAATTATCTGAAGTCTCTGTCTTTTACGTCACTGTGTAACCTAGCTCCGTCTCCAATCTAAAAATAGCTTCAATTGCGGGCTTTATATAAAATAAAAAATGTATTAATGAATTAGTATTTCACAATAATTAGTTTGTGAAACTAAAGTAGTTCTTCGTTTAACCCTTTCATCATATATTTATTGAGATTTAAAATAGCTGTTTTGTAAAATTATGATGTAGGTATTTATTTTTAATATCAAATTTGATCATAAAGATATGTAAGTTAAAATGAATTATTCAAATTAACGATCAAAACGATCATAGAACAACTCCTTTAAATGATATTCACAGACTTAAATTTCCGTTCAACGATCACATTGTCGAAGAACGTTTGTGAATAAAAAAATTGTATGAGCTTCTTGAGAAAGCTGTCTCTGTAACGTTAAGTTTTATATATAAAATGTATTTTAGTATGTAAGCGTATATAAGCTCTAGTCTATATTTTATTTATGCAACGTATTAACAATAATGGAGTTACCTTGTTATAACAATTTATACAATTAATAACAATTAATAACTCCTTCGCCCACTTTTACCTCATAGCTACTAGGAGCTACTTCTTGTAGACAACTTCCTTGGGTCGGGTCCACAATTTTAATCCTGATAATTTCATTTGAATATTTTTACCAGGTTGAAATGGGTGAAGAGCTTTGCTACTTCTATTGTAATTATGCTTCTGTTTTTGCTTTTTATCCTATTATAGAACGGCTCTCTGTTTCAATTGAATGACGAAGCAATAATAAAGTTCCAGCAAAGTGCGACAGCGTCTTCCAAATAATCTTTGTGCAGGACTTGTGTAGACATCCTCAGTGTGAGTGACAGTCCAAGAGTGACAGAAATTCAGATTGACCAGATATTTTACATTTTGAAATAATATTTTTACTGTCTTGACTGCATTCTCAGCCTTTCCAGTTGACTGTGCATATACAAGGGGGATGAAGTAACATGTTCATCATTCCATGTTTTTAAGAATACTTCAAATTCAGCTGATGAAAATTGAGGTCCATTATCAGTGATCGAAAGAACTGGAATATCAAATCGAGAGAAGAAAATTTGGAGTTCTTTTGTTAATGATTTAGTTGGGATTGTTTTGAGATTAGTCAATTCAATATAATTACTATAGTAGTTTTCTTCAAAAAACAGTGTGCGTCCATCATCACAAAGATCAACTTCAACTTTTGACCATGGTCGGCCAAAATGTTGAATGATTGGCTCTTTTTGTTGGTTTTGATGTGTGGCCATGCAGACATCACATTTCGATATGAATTCTTTGATGTCAGTAGTCATTCTTGGCCAAAACAGACATTCTCTTGCTTTTCGTAAGCATTATTCTATGCTAATATGAGAGGCATGGGATGCTTTAAACATTTCTTTACGAAGAGTGACTGGCACAACAAGTTGAGCCCCTTTAAATATCAAGTTACTTTGACATATTAATTGATCTCTGTAGTCATAATATGCTAATAAACCCTCTGAAATTTTGTGTTTGTCATTTGACCAACCCCATTGTATTGTCTGTTTAAAAGTTGTTATAACAGAGTCATCAGCTGATATTCTTTGTGAAATTGTTACACCTAGACCAGTGGATGATGCATCACATTGTTGTACATTTGGTTCATCTTTATTAAAAAAATTCAAAATTTGATCTTTGTAATAAGTTACTTTGCTCTTGAAAAAGCTTTTCTTGTGGAGTATCCCATCTGAATCCAGTACTTTTCTAGTCAACTCTCTTAACGGTTTAGTCATGTCTGACAGATGTGGAACAAATTTGGTAAGGTATTGGAGCATACCTAACAGTCCCTGGATACCAGCTACATCAACAGGTGTTGGCATTTCTAAAATTGCCCTTAATTTTGTCATTGTCAACTATCAGACCCTTTGATGTAGCGACATGTCCAATGAACTTAATACTATTAGACTGTAATTCTGTTTTTTCGGAGTTCAAAACAACTTATGTTCTTGGCATCTTTGAAAAAAAGACATAGTGTCATGATCTTTTATTGGAATTTCCAATGTATTACCAAAACCCACAATCACAAAATCATCTGCTACAAAGATTTCCATGAAGTCCTCCAATTAACTGATGCATCCTGCGCTGAAATACTTCTGGTGCTGAATTTATTGCAAAAGGCATTCTGAGCCATCTATATAGCGTCCAAAAGGAGTATTGAATGTTGTAAGGTATGAAGATTCCTCATCTAAAGACACATGGCAAAATCCATTTTTGAAAATACCTTGGCATTGAGGAGTCGAGTTGCAATATCTTCAATCGTAGGCACTGGATAATTTTCTATTAGAATTGCTTTTTTTAAAAAATATTTTGGGTCAAGACAGATCCACAGTTTACCTTTATTCTTTGGCACACAAACCAAGGAACTGATCCATTCAGTTGGTTCTGGCACTGGTTGAACAATGCCTTTGTTTGTCATATCATCAAGTTCCATTTTTAACAGGTCCTTTACTGCAATAGAGATTTTCCTTCGACAATGCTAAATAGATTAAACTGCAGGATTTAGTCTTATGTGGCAATGGGACTGTAACAGTCCACAGTCCAATATTTTTGTAAAGATTTTAATAAAATTGATTCCTTATCAATGAGAATATCTGTGCTTTGACATCTATTGTGTTGTTAATTTTGTCATTATCCAAGTATTTAATCAGTTTCATACCCAAACAAGCTTTGCGACCTGGTAAAGGCATACTTTGACAACAACTTCACCCAATACCTCGAGTGGAGGTCCTCTATAAGCAGTAATCTTGGCATTGGTTGGTACCATTCTTGACAGGTTAAAATCATTAGTGACTTTTTGATAAGTGTTAACTGGCAAAATATTACATTGAGCACCAGTATTCAGTTGGAAACAAACATATTTGCTATGACCAAAACTAAAAGTAGCGGTTTCTGAATCGGAGATATTTATATTATTCACATGAATTTTAAAATATATTGTTGACATGAATTTATGATTCTTTATCTGAATCTTCAGTGACTGCATGAGATTGATATATAATGGCTTCTTTGAACAAAAATTCGATTTAGATTTAGAGGCAAAATGATTAGATTTTCCAAATTTCTTACAAGTTTTGTTAAAAGCTGGACCAGTTTCCTTTGCTTTAAAAGAAGGAAATGTCCCACAGTTCCAGCATTCTTTCCTTGGATATTCTGGTTTTTGTGCAAGATATGATTTAAGATTGGAAATACTTTTAGACTTTTTATCTGATTGTACTACATGAACAGAGTCAATTAATAACAACTTTTAGTTGGGATATCATGGATTCTGCAATATCATCTGTTTTTTTCAAACTGATGCTGTCTTCCCGTAATAAGTGTTCGCGTACTTTTGTCTCTCTGATGCCAAAAATAATAATATCACGTAGAATTTCATCAAGTGAAATTTCTGTAAATCTACAATTATCTGCCAGTTTTCGTCTTTCTGTATTGAATTGGTCATAAGTTTCGCCACTCTCTTGTGTGCGTTTATTGAATTTAAACCGCTGAAATGGAAAATTTGTTATTGGTTGGCAATATTTTGTGAATTTGTCAAAAACTGCACAATTTTTGTTTTTATCATCTGAATTTTTCCAATCATTGAAGGTATAATACACTTCTCTGGCCTCTTCACCAATGATCATTAACAGAGTTTGCTACCTGCATGAACTTCATCATTTTCTTTATTTAACTTTGTTGCTTAATGAATTGTTCTTCCAAGCTCTAAGAAATTTTGTCCAATGTTCAGAAATATTGGAGCTATTTATGTTAAATCTAGTTAGTGCTGGAATATTATTGTAATTCATTTTACTAATATATATATATATATATTTCAATAATTATTTAATTTATAGTTGTATGTGTATATATAATACAGATCCAACTACTACCAGCATGTAAGGTTTAGTTTTATATAAAATGTATTTTAGTATGTGAGCGTATATAAGCTTTAGTCTATATTTTATTTATGCAATGTATTAAAAACAAAGGTTACAATGGTTATAACAATTTAAACCATGTTAACTAAGAAACAAATATAACAATAAATAAATAGTTCCTTTAAACAAATAAGGAGATTGTCAGTCTCCTTGAAGGTCGACTCCTTCAAGGAGCGACTATCATGAATACGGGCCAAGTGATATATATATATATATAAGAGGATTATTATGTAAACTAATAATTCAACTGTAGGTGCATACAGCACGTAAATATACATAGTTAAAATTAAAGGTTTAAAATTAAAGGCCGCTTTACGAATCAAATTTTTCGTTGGCTCGCTCCGCTCGCAAATACGATTTCCATTACGGGTGTGCTCCTGTCATATCATTCGCCTAGGTAGTTTTTTAAACCTTGGCTACGGGCCTGCAATTATAAAAAATCTAAATCTAAATCTAAATAAAATATGTTGTTTTAATATCTTGAATTATATATATCATGGACTTTGAACAAATACCTCTAGTTTTAATTTTTCGGTTCATTTTTATGTTTAGACTAAATAATAGAAATTTAAGTAATATTTAAAATAGACTTTTAAGTGTAACATGGAAATAATTTCATCGTCGAATGTTTTATTGATGACAGCAAATGTAGGATCATTATTTGAAGATGTGAGTATTTTTAAAATATTATATTACCTTATTATATATAGGTATGCTAGTATATGCACAAACTACCAATTTTTTTTCAGTCATAAGCATAAAATATTATAAACATAAATAAAAATAAGCTCGAAACTTCATAAATAAACATACAACATTTTTAATTTTCAGTCTTATAATTTACCAAATTTTGTGTCAGAAATTCTATAAACACTTAAAATTTGGAAATTATATATATGTTAGTCATAATACCTAATTAGTGTACTGAGATAAAGGCAAATTTTAATTCCTATTGGATTACAATATTACAATTTTTGAAATTTTCTGACAAAGGCAGCAAAAATGCCATACAATAATTTTAATCATTGCAATATTTCAAATTTTAATATTATTTTGTGTTATTGTGTCAAATACATTTCTTTTAACATTAAATTATTCTAATTAAAATAATATATGTCATGGTTAAAAATAATATAATTATTTATTCAGAAAATGTATGCAACAAATTATTTATTTATAAAAAATGTCTAGCTACCCCTTCTTTACACTTTTATGGATTAAGTGGATTGGTTTTTGCTCTTATGTCCCATAATGTTTTTAATGTTTCACTCATATTAAGTTTGTCATTAAGTTTGCTAACAAAAGCTTATGCAATTTTGAAAAAATAATTCATTTATTTTTTTGCAATCTTATAACTGGTCACACTTTATAATTTTCATTTATAATGCAACCCCTTTTAATAATAACCCCATCTAGATAATTTTTTTATTCATTATTCCTGCATATCTGATATTTATTAAAAGAACAGTTTAGAGAATAAATTCCTTAAAACTCTGTGATTTTAAGTATGAGTCCTCATATCCATAAAAATATTACTACAGTAAAAACATAAATTTGGTATTATCCTTCATATCTTACATCTTCCAGCCTGCATTCCATATATATATATATATATAATCTGGCATACAATCAGGAATTTTATATATAAAAGATAAAAAATAGGAAAATTGTAACATATTCAAATATATTTCTAATAGTCCTTTGCTGGTACCATCGTTCAATTTTCAGCAGTCCATTCAGATATACTTGTATTAAGATATTCAACCAGCATATTTGTATGTGTGTTAATTGACACATTCCTTAGTGGATTCAAATTATAATAATCTATCTCCAGTTTAACCAGCATTTGGTTTTTTGCAGTTCATTCCAATATTCTGGAAATAGATTATTACAGATAATTTGAATACACGGCTGAAAATAAATAGTAATTAAAAAATTATTTCAAAAATAATTTGAATTTTCCAATGAATACACAAATGACTGCTCCAATAAAATTCTACTGATATTATTTTTAATATTTTTAAAATTTAAAATTTACATTGTTTAAATAAATGCAGATCCCTTTATTTTAATATAAAAATATATCTATGAGTATATGTAATTCATATATTTTTACACATTTCATAAAAAATAAATTCAAATTTAGAAATACCTTATTCATAATTTATCTTCTTCAAAATAGACAATTTCAACATCATAAAATGGTTTTCAATTCAGAAATTATTATTTAGACTATTATATAATATGGTATTGGATCAAAAACTTTTCTATAGAAGAATTTAAGAAATTAAAATTTTCTAATTTTTTAACTAAATTAAGGAATAAAAATGTTTTCAAAATAGATAAATTTTAAAATTAATTATCAATAATAAACAATTGTCTTAACACTATTTTCCTATCTCTATTATCCTAAGTTATTGTGTTTTATTTTGAAGATTTTCTATAAATTATAAAATGTCAATTTAGTTATTTAAAATAAATATAATAAAAAATTCACATTAAAAGCAATAAATATTTGTCTTCTTTTTATAAAGTTAGAGAAATTTAATAAAAGCTGAAATTCTTCATTCATTCTTCAGAAATCACCAAAGAATTTCGAGGAGTAATATTATGCTATTCTTTATCACAACTACACATCTATTTGTTCATAAACTATTTTCAAAACCATACATAGTAGTTAAAGTAAACAAGTGTTCTATTAGGTTTGAACCACAAAACTTCGATTTTATAATGTTTATTGTTGGCTGGATAAAACAAATGTTTTTCTTTTTACTATGCACCATTGAAGGTATTGTAAAATGAATGGTTCAATCAAATATCCAGCAAGAAAAGCAGTCCACACAACAGCTTCTGAATAATTAGCTTTATTTTCTATCCCATGACTGTCAATTTGTTTGTCACTATAGAGGATCTTTACAAAATTGAAAAATATTTGGAATAAAATGAATACTGCAGTTAATATATTCTTCAAGTCAACCAATCAATAAACATATTTAATTTTACAAACCTTCTTTCCCCCTTTTAAATTAGACTTCATTAATGTGTGTTATAAATATCTGTGTATATTGATATTTTAAAACAATGTCATACCTAACTTAATTTTTGATTTATCAATTAATTGAATTAATAATTTTTTATACAATTTAAAAAAAATAATGATGTTTTGAAAAACAACTAAAATATATTGTCTAAACTTTCTTCATCTAACTTTCAACCATTAACTTATAATGATATTTTACTTTTATATGGTTCCAGCCAACTAACATGCTTCAGAAATGGTTAGATGTAGTGCTTGATGTAAGTATTCTAGTAAAATTATTAACTTTTGAATAAAATCATATCAAAATATTCACAATGATCTAATTTTACAATACTAGTCAATCAAATTGAAGGAGCCAGATTTTCTCGCTGTACATTTTCAAGAAGTTGGTGGTAAAAATTTTGAAGAATCGATGCAATATGTTGATCATTTTGTCAAGTTAGTTATTGTTCTTATTTTTTTTATGTGCTACATAGAAATTCAGTTAATTGGAAATCATATTTGCTGTTTCATTTTTATGTATTTAACAGTACTAATTATAAATATTAATATATTATAATAATTCAAAAATGTGTTTACTGTATTAATCAATATATTTGATTATTTTATTTCCATTATCTAGAGCCTTAGTTGCATCGCCAGTTTTGGAACCTTATGACAAAGCCAACATTTATCTTGATGAAGACTTTACATCTGAATCAAGTTTTACTGTAAGAAAAATATGACTTAAATATTTGTTCCAAATGATAGACCAACTAATATTGTATTTTGTGAATTGCAGGCTCTAGGAAATATTTATTTCATCCACGAATCCATTGTAGATATTCAACAGTGGAATTTCAATAGTAAGGAAATACATAATTTCTGTTCAAATAAGTATTATAGTATTTCTTAAAAATTTTCTCATTTCAGAAAGTACATTTATTCCAGTAGTAGGACGAGAGGTGATATACTACTTACTACAATTCTTTTATAAGTTTACAATTTTTTTAAACAAAAACATATTTGCATTTATTAAAAATAAATTTAGCAAATAGATCTTAAATAATAATGTGGTCAAAATTATTTTATAATTGCAATAGAAACTCTTAAGAATATTATATTTAAATATAAATTCCATTAATAGTATATAAAAATTTGTAGTGATAAATTTTAGTAAATTCTAAATTTCTAATCCTCTTAAATCATATTTATATTTTAGTATGAAAGTTAATATTAATACCGAATAATCAGGAAATAATTCTAATTAATGCATAATACATAAAAAAGTTATTATACTATTCAGTGTAATTACTGATATTAATATTATTTATTTACAATATTAATTTAATATTAAAATATATTAAAAAATATAAAATAAAGTTGTTACTTATTTATTATCTAAAAGGTATTTTCTGGAAGCATTGAAAATGTTCCGACCAAAGAAAAATACAAATTTCCTATCGAATATTTTCCAGACGTAAGTTATTCATACTAAATATTAGAAATATTTTCTAGACTTATATTTTTGAACAATTTACTTTTTATTATACTTTGAAAATAGGGTCGTTGGTCTAGGAAGGGTTTCATGCGTACTCGATGGTGTTTAAATCAGGTTGCCTTTGACCTCATTAATATCCACCTTTTCCATGATGTCTCGAATTTAATATCTTGTGAAAAGGTAATAATTAAAGATGACTTTAAAAATATTGATTCTTTAAAATTATTGATCTAAAATGTTGTTGTGAAATGTGTAATAAATGTATATATATATATACATCTTTAGCATTTGTTAAATAAAAATAATATTGAGATATAGCGGAATAATTCTGTGAAAACTAGCACTGTAGAGATAAATATAAACCACAATCTTTTCATTTTAAAAAGAGAGTTAATGTAAATTTATTCCAATAGTAGGACGAGAGCAAAGAAATTGCAACATTTTCTCCAAAAAATTTGTTATATTTTATTTTCAGAACCCATCTGTCTACTCAGAATTCAGATCCA
This sequence comes from Vannuccia rotundouncinata, assembly GCA_034780395.1. Lineage (NCBI taxonomy): Eukaryota > Metazoa > Platyhelminthes > Proseriata > Coelogynoporidae > Vannuccia > Vannuccia rotundouncinata. The sequence goes on along the minus strand of JAUZNC010024265.1, from coordinate 11,873 downwards.
GAGCACTTTCATGGACTTTAGCCAAGTTTGTTTGGTTTTAAATTATTATACTGGTTATTATTATTACTGGTTTTAAAATTGTTATAACATTTCATTAGTACAAAGTACCCTGAATACTCTGTAATATAAATTGGTTAATTTTAGATATAAGATTTCGGACAATTCAGATAATAAATATATATTTTTCCACTAATTATGTCAATTTATTTGTCAATCTTTCATGTTTAAGTTAACACGACATAAAACAACCGAGAACAGTTTCATCATTTAAGTTGCAATACATCACTCATTTTTACCCTTATTTTTTTTCTAACAATATGTAGGCATGTCCTTTTTATTTTTTATTCGTTATATTCAGGGGCGCCGGAAGCTTTTGAAAAGTGGGTGGATGGACCAAGAAAAATTATGCCTTAGATTCCGAATTGTCCAAAATTGGATAACTTCCAAATATTGATCCGACTCACAATTTCCTATAAATAACGATTTTCAAAAATCAATTTCATTTATCACTACACTTTCGCAAGGTCACCCCCATTCCAGAATGATTTGGATTTCATAGATACCAATCTCCTGGATGCTTATGGCGAGCCGGTCAGCTGTTCGAGCCTATAAATCACAGCGTTGCGTTGCGTTAAATTTGTTTTTGTTTTTTATAGCTACGAAGGCATATAAAAACATGACTACTAAATCGTGAGGTTTTACCTAAAGTGTAATTTTGGAAATCATTATTTTGGAAATCATTATTTTGGAAATCATTATTTTGGAAATCATTATTTTGGCAATCAGAATATTTATATTTTATAGTTTATTATAACTAAAATATTTGTTTACGTTTTATAGTTATTCATTTAGCGCAAATCCACTTTATTAATCGCGAATAAGTAGGCCTTTAATTCATGTTTTCTATTAATCAAGGTTGTTTATGTTAACACTTATAATGACCAAGTTTTTTGAAATAACCAAATATAGTTATGTTAATCAAAACATGAAATCTATCGGTTATGTTATTTACGCCTACCTACAATTAATATATAATCAACTTATAACATAAAATGAAATTGCGGTTATCTTTTCTTATATATAGGGTTACCATGATCGTGAATATTAAATATAGAAAGTTGGAATTCAAAATAATTCATGAATGTGTGAATTTCACATGTTTCGTTCCATTACCTTCTTTGAAGTACAAAACTCTAAAGGGTTAAACATATAGGTACCTATAATTACATATATAAAATAATAATTTAACATCTTCTCTAAATTAGAATTATTTTTATAGAGTATAATAATTTCTTATGTTCTTAATCCGTTCAATTCGATTTCAGGTTTTAGGTTATGATAACTGGGTTGTTTATTAAATATCCGTAAAAAGTACCGTTAAGCCGGTGTTATGTTTAAAATAACCAAACCGGCTAATATTTTAGTTATCATAAACAACCTCGATTAATTGAAAAAATGCACTCACTTCCCGGTTCCGGCGCTCCTGATATTATTCATTAATTTATTTATTTATTTAGTGTACTCAATAATATAAGTTGTTCCATCTCCATTTGCACACTATAGTGGCATTGGCATGAAGGTCTCATTGTATAATACAGTGATATCACAACCCTTTGAACATAACATTAACATACCAGATTTATGGACAAAGGTAACACATGAATTATCACAATTTCGGTATGCCTCGTTAGCATGAAATGGGTAAATTAAAATTATAAACTTTAGGATTTGATTTTAAGCAAAAGCACGTCAGTTGAAATTGACCGACAATCATTATGTACTTTACCAATTCGTATATCTCATTCTTTAATTAAGCATTTCTATTCACTTGTGTTGTGTTGAAAATCGATGAAACATTATCGATGATGCTAATCCCATAAAATAATCAAAATTGAATGAACGATAAAAGCAATGTCCAGAGCACATTGTATTAGTAGAGTATTCATTGCCTTATATCGCTCGTTCATATAGCACAACTATATTCTTTATGGTTACATTTATGATAACAAATATTATTAAACATTGTTCAATCAGTAAATTTAAACTCTTTTGAAAAAGAATTATAGATCTCATGCTCCACATATTTAATATTAACAGTTCTTGCAATTGTACGTAAACTTGAATGATATAATTTGTTCATTGCATTTGTTTGTTTGTAGAATTAGTTCAGACGATTTGGAAAATATTCCATTTTTTATTTTTGGTGATTTCAACTTTCGTCTGGACACGTGTTCCCTAATAAAGGTAAGTTTTTTTCATAATCAAAAGTATTTAGTCGTTTATTTTCATTTGGTTCATTCTATTCATTCTCACCAGCCAATAAATAGTGAATTACGTTTTTATAATTCAACCTTTTCTTTATGGGCTTATTTGACAGAAAAGAATCCATATCATCCAATCGATATTATTCATAAATATCATTTAAAAAATGAA
>JAUZNC010024254.1:0-23258 GCA_034780395.1 Vannuccia rotundouncinata | reverse complement strand
CATAATTTAGCAATACATACTCAACATAGAAAAATATTCGAATAAAATTGTTTGAAGATTATACAAAAAAGTATTAAGTTCGAAAAATATCTGTTGGAAATACATGTCTCTATAAATTGTGGGTTTTAGTTGGTAATGCAGAAATTTATAGTCAATACGATTACTAATTCTTAACTGAACAATATTTATTAATCGAACGATTTCTCGTATATCCATTAAATTGTAGGTACATACGCCACAGTCATGTAGAGTAAATTAAGGAAAAAATATTTCTTTTATATTAAGATACCCAATCCTAATTTATTCCAAATTAGCAGCCTACTTATGGCAATATATTTCAGTAATTGCTAAATTTCACACTTTTTGAAATTACTTATTTATCAAGTAATATAAAAGAAAGAAATCCTTTAATAAATTATTTATAATTATTAGACTGCTATAACTTCAAAAACTATTATAATAAGACAAATAGAAACTGTATCACGATATTGTAACACGCAAATTATTTTATAGTTGTACAAATAAATATTTCTACATTACATAGTAAACAATAAATATAGCCTAAGAAACAATTTATGCCGCATATGTCTTGAAAATAACTTTTAGAAAATTGCTTTAGATAATATTACAGTATAGGACAAAACACAAGCAAGCGAAAGAAAGATATGAAAACGAAATATTTTGCAGCGGATTTTCTTCACAAATTCTTTTAGATGTACAGGTAAGTTTTTATGGGAGTTGTTGTTGTGGGTGTACAGAGGCAAAAACGGTCTAGAGTGGAAGCTCAAATTTCACATCTAAGGATGCTTGACGAGCCAGACTAACAATATCGGCCAATTTGACTACCTGAAATACGGAAGAAGAACGATTTCAAAGGAGTTCAAAAATTCAAATTTAGAATATAAATATATTTACCATATTAGCTGCATCTTCTAAATTATCACAGGCTAGAATCTTCATGTCACTACTTGCAATGATAGCAGTAGCGTCTTCTACACGGGTACCTGATTTACAAAATACAGAGAGAAGTCACGTGTCAACAAGTTTAAAAGCCTTCAGCGGGAAAGGTAATAAGTAAGTACCTTGCAGCCTGACAACAATCGGCACTTTGATGTTGAGCTCTGCAGCGGCGGCAACAATTCCCTGTGCAATCACGTCACAACGCATAATGCCCCCAAAGATGTTGACGAGAATTGCGTGTACTTTGCTATCGGAGGTGATGAGGCGGAAGGCTTCGGTAACCTGGGCTGCAGTGGCACCGCCTCCCACGTCGAGGAAATTGGCAGGACTTCCACCGGATAGTTTGATAATGTCCATTGTTGCCCTAGCCAGACCAGCCCCATTAACTGTGAAAAGTGGTTAAATAGTATGAATATTAAGTTAATAGAATAGAATAATAACAAAACTATGAATCCAAAGATTAAAAACGTTGAAATATTGAACTCAATAAAACAATAATAATATTTCAAGTCTAAAAATAAACGCTTATGTGATGTACTACTTATAGTACTATGGATTAATTAGAGAGGCATTCACCCAAACATCCAATACTCCCATCAAGACCGATATAGTTGAGGTTAGCTCGTGCAGCAAGGACATCTCGTTTGTCCTCCTGGTTCCAATCGCGGAGAGCAAAGACATCTGCCTGACGGTATTCGGCGTTGTCATCGAAGTTCATTTTGCAGTCCATACAGTAAACTATAGATGAAAAGTCAAGATAATACGTTATTTGGAATAATTTTCAATGGAAAAGTTTTTAGAAGGTTTTATATATTACGTAATGGATCAGCCATAATTAGTTAGATAAAGCACAGACATAACTCTAGACTATAGAGAAGATATCTAAGTAATAGTAAGTGTATGCAAAGTTTGCAGAGTTACAAAAAAAATCATGTTACATATAAGTGTATTATTTGATAACTGCGTACTAGTTCAATATATGTAGCGATAGAGAGAGCTAATTGCTAGTCCTTAAACCCATAGTTTGCGGATTAACGTGTACTTTCTATTGTCAGCGGTAAGTTATGTTTAATATCCACGATACATAATATTGACTATTTAAAATATGAAATAATCAATAATTAGTAGTTTACGATTCATCATTGCTAACTTCACATAACGAAACAGAATCCGGGAATGACAACCAAGTTATCAACTCACTTTTGCCAGTGGTATCTTCAGCTAAGGGATTGATTTCAATGAGTGTCGCATCATGTTTGATAAATATGTTATAGAGTTTCCTGAAAATATGCACACATTCATCGATCTGTCGGCCCTCAAGACCCAATTCCCGACCAACTCGAGCCGCCTGCTCGTCCTTCAATCCAACTGTGATATCGACCGGCTCCTTGAAGACACAATAATATAAAGGTGGGCTTCGATTAGCAACAAATTTACTTTTAACGAGAAATATTTTACTCGTAATTTATATGTGTTAACCCAATTCAATATAATACGGAACGGACAATATTTTATATGATAAAACTCAATTGCATTTAGCAAAATAAGAAAAAAGTTTCGCAGGTTTTATCAATAAATATTTGTTCAATGGCATAATTCAAAAACAATATCTACAAAAAGATAAAATAATAATTTTAATGAAGTTTTAAGAAATTCGTAGTAAAGCTGAAAACGAATTCACAAATCAAATTACAAAATTGACCCAAAAGAATATATGTACGTCAAATTCGCCTAAATAACAATTTCCTCTTAAATATTCAGAATTGACTAAATGACATTATATAACTTAGAATCCACTAAAACTAAAAGTGTATCATATTCGACTTAATAGTATTATAAGTAATGACAATTTTACCCTATATATACATATTATGTCCACAATCGATGAAGAATCTACCAATGAAGAATTGATTGAAGGCGTTATGTTATATTCGATCATGACTACAAAACTCTTGTTGTATATTAAACGACTACTTGTAAATATAATATAAAGACATCGACTAAAAGCAAAGTTCAAGTACACCGCGTAGTAAGCATACAATCATTATTGAATAAGATTTGGAAACTGAAGATCCAACTGAAATAAACTGGTTGCATCAACAAAGCAAAAGCGACATTTCTCGCGGTATCCTTGAGATGCATCTTAATATAAATATGATTAGAACAACACATACAAAAAGGATTTTGTATGTTACCTTAATGATAGCTTCTGGGGTTTCCTTGGCTACCTCCTCGATTCTGACACCGCCCTGGGCACACCCCACCAAGACTGGACCTGCCGCAGCACGATCCAAAGCGATGGCGAAGTAGAACTCGCGACGGCTGTACTTGCGCTCGCAAACCATCACAGCGTTGCACATCTGTCCACCCTCGCCAGTCTGTTTCGTGTAGATCCTGTGGCCCAGCATTCGGCTAGCTACACCTACTGCTTGTTCGGGTCTGATGGGGGATAGAAAAAATAGAACGGAATAAACCAGAGGAAAATAATATCGTTTTTATATAAGATAAAAAAATACGAAAGTTAAAAACCGAAATATGTAAATAAAAAATTTAAAAGGAACAATATTAATTGATAATTAAGATAACAATTTGATTCTCAGAATAGGCTTCTAAATGTATTCTAATACAAAGTAAAACTCTCAATTAATATTTTTCTTTAACTAATATGACTCGTTAATTACATACAAATATCACAACAGGAGATTTTCTATTTTTACCCAAAAACAATCTTGACACCTCCTTTCAATCCGCTGTCCCAAATCCCCTTTCCTCTCCCCCCAGCTAAGACCTGAGCCTTCACTACCACATCTGTGACTCCGGTAGATGAGCCTGAAAAACAGTGGAGATTACCAAGCGAATATTAAATAAAAGTAATTACGACCATATGAAATTACAAATACTAAAATGAGAATCAATAAATAAATAAATATTACCAAGATCAGCAGCGTGTTTTGTGACATCTTCAATTTTTCTGGCAACTTTAAAATCTGGCACAGCTATATCATTTTCTCTTAACAGACCCATGGCCAGATATTCGTGAATATTAAGACATCTGTGTGGTTGGTTAATCTGAAAATGTGAATAAGTAATAAATCAGATTATTTATTAACGCAAAGTATTCATTGTCTATATCTACTGTGATTTTATGTAAAAAATGACATTTAAAAGTTGAAAATACAATTGGTATGTGCATTTATCATGTTCAATTGGTAAATGTTCAATTTAAAAAAATTTGCATCATCAATACTAATGGTTTGACTTTGAAAAGTGCACTTTCTTTGTTTAACATTCGAATAAAAGACATACTGCACAAATCTAACAACAAATTTAAAAAAACGAAACTAAAATAGCCTATTTTTCAATAATCCACTTTTTGTTCCAAAACATATTTTTAAAAAAGAGCACCCACGAGAGTTGCGATGTGTAGCTGTAAATTAAAACTGACGGTTTGCCAGTCAACAAACGTACAAATATCAAATTTAGTTTTTATCCTGAATAAATTTTTAATAAAAAAATCGTTTCAAACTTTTCATATTGAAAAAAATGGTCAAATATTTTCTGTTGAGATTTTAATTTGAAAAATAAATTATATTTTAAATTATAAACAAAATTCACAATAAAAAGATATCCTGAAACTTCTTTGTTAATATAGATTTTGATTGATTCTAATTAATCCTTTTTGACTGTTTCAATACAATAAACTTCCATTATAACCAAAATTTCAAACTTCAAATGATGGTTTTGTGAATTATCTTCATTTTTATTCATAAAATATTCTTTTTAATACCTTAAATTCTCCCATTAAACAAGTTTTAATAAATTAGTTTTGTTATTTCCAATTTTATTATATAAATAAATTCATTAAGGTAATATATTTATCGTCCATAGCCCCATAATTACCAGCTGCATACCACCATTCTTTTCAAAATTCACATGGAATATGATCATGGCTATCTGTAGAAGAGGTCTCCCAATCATACAGGCAGAAGGCAGGACTGGAGGCTGGATAATGTATTTAATATTCATACAAAAGACCATATGTCTATTAATTCAAATTATTTCTTTACAATGCACACATGTAGACAGTAAAAATACAATAACAAGAATGTGTGTCTGGAAATGTTTTTTTTATCTTATCAAAGTAGGAATCAAATGCTCCAATCGATGTGCTTGGAATGTGAAGGTATTGATAGGGTCCTGCTAGTGGAATGGTTTTTGATACACAGCATAAACGAGTAACAGGGTTCGTACAGGCTTCTAATAAAAAAATATAAAAGACTTTTAAAGACCCTCTGACTAAATAAGAAAAATAATTTAGCGCCCTCTACAAATTAATTTTTTCATGAACCCTTTTATATATAAAATATAGGGCCCTCTACAAACTGTTTTTTATGGGCACAATTATATGTAGAATATAGGGCCCTCTACAAACTATTTTTTTCATGGTGGGCCCTTTTATATATAGAATAAGGACCCCAAGAACTAAATTTGACCAAAATTTCTTCCTTATGAAGGACAATTCTCATGTATGATTAATATTGTAGTAACACAAAAAACAAGTAAAAATATTCATGGAATAGTATCCATAAGTATTTACAAAAAAATACTTATAGGTAAAAACATATTTATTATAAAAAAAATTATTTATAAAGATGCAGAATATAAAGACTTTTTAAGACTTTCTTCAAAATTGTAAGACTTTAAATGATCACCTAAAAATTTAAAGACTTTAAAGGTTCTGTATGTACCCTGGAGTAAGATACCATTCTACTGTACTCGAGTCAGAGGGAGGAGGGGCTAAGTAGGAAGTAGCGGGTAGTGCAGGTGCAGTTAATGGCAGGCCATTGCAGTGAAACCACATATTACTGGCACAGGATTGGAGTCAAGAAGGACCCAGGATGTGAGCAGTGTGGTAAGAAGGAAGGGAAGAATCACAGGCTGGTGTGTGTGTGCAGTGGAAGACTGGATGGAGAGTGTGCGGGAACGAGAAGGTGCAGTACCTGGTGGATGAGCACCTCATGTCATGGTTCCTTTGCAGTCACCCCAATGTGGATGGCTTGCCAGCTTTGTTCTTGCTGTATGCAAACGAATGGGAGGAATTGGAGGAAGATGGAGTGAAGTACAGTGTGTTTTTGTAAGGCAGCTGAAGGAAGAAGGATTGTGCTGCAGTGAGTCCCTAGCCTCGTTGGGATTGAGGGAAATGAGTGGGCGGATCGGGAAGCTATAACTATATCTCTACTGTGCTCAAAAAAATATTCCAATCTTTTATGCTGCAGGTCACTTCCCTTATGCCAAGTAATATCAGTGTAATCTGGACACTATGCAAGATCTACCAAACATCATGTCTGAGGATCAGTACAAGGCATACACACAAGTGGTGGTATATAAACTGTTTGATTATTTTATATTTATTTATTATATATTTTATATAATACCTACATATATATAGAAAACGAATGTATTATATATTTTATATATATCTTCAAACACAAAATCGCTTGTGCAACTTATTGTAATACTAACTAAATATGACAATTATTTTTGAATTTCAGTAAGGTGAAGAATGAGGAAACTTCTTTCTTCTATTTTGTAGTAGCCTTCATAAAGGCCACACTACAGATAAACCCAGTAGTCCCAGCATCAGTTCCAGTGGTACACCTCCCTGAACTGATTCCTGCAAATGACAACACACCCAGACCATGAAGGCACTGCTTGCATTGCTATGGGTTTGGATGCCAATCAGAAATACTTGCCATTTGTGTCCTGCATGTCCAGGTGAATACAATAAACGTCTACCTTTGTAAATTTTGTAATAATTTGCATCTAAACTAAAGTATTTTCGAAAGACTATATTGTATTGTGCAAAAAATGAGTGTGTAACAGAGAGGAATCTTTTTATCCTATCATATTCAAAATTTTAAATAAATTTGACTAAATTTCATTTTCACATACCTGCTGTGGAGAGTTAACAATTGATATGTGTAAAGAAAGGGTTTACACAATTTATATGATTAATATATAAGTATTTTAATGATATACAAAATATTTTACAGATAATATGGTTTAAAAGTCTAATATAAATGCAGTATACTATATTGGAACATTTGTTCTGATTTTTATGATTTAAATGATAATAAAATATTTAGTCATAGAAATTTTAGTGTAGAAGATTCTCATCAAAGTGGCCGCATTAGCCTCACAAAAAAATACGAGTATATCCCAAAAATTCAAGTATATTAAAAAATAGTGAGAATTGTGTAAAAAACATTTGTTGAATATAATATGTAAAAGGCTCGCCACTATCAATATACAATGTACTTATATAATCGTCATATACTAAGTATATAGCAAAATTTTAATTGCACATATGGTATGATCAGGACAACTGTACTTATATACAAGGAGATAATCTATATTACATGTCATTTAGGGTATTCCTGAAACCCATGGAAATTCTTTTGTCCATTAGTCCTTAAATATATTTTTTCAACGTTGCAAATATGCCATGCATACTGGAAAAAATAGGCAACATAGGCATATTTAGGGGTTTTGGGTTGCACAGGACCCCTGCACCTTTTGATACTTTTGTGCACTCCCTTTAGTATTAGAAAGGAAATAAATGGTATGATGTTTAGTGACATTTGTTGATTTATAGTAACATTTAAAAAGCAACTTTAAAAAACAAGAAGCATACATTAGTGGATTCAAACATATAAAATATATAGCTAGTACATATTATAATAAATGTATACAAAAAGTGAGAAACTCATTTTGTGAAATAAATTATTTTTATTTGAATTCAAATAAACAGTTTAAAGTTAAATTTTATTCATAAAAATATAAAGGGGTCACATAGCTTGATACATTGGTTCACCAAACTTCTCCACTCATTCTAATATTGAGCCTTGAACTCCTAACCTTTGCCTTTCTGGGGTAAGGTGCTATCTCTCTTACTTAGTTGCAGTTTAATGTCATACCTAGGACAAATTTAATAATGTATACTTAGAGATAAAGTCAGATAACAATAATGACATCATTTGCACACAGCACAAAATTTTTGTTATTCTGCCCTATCATTTTAAAATGCTTTTTCATCAATAAAAAAAACTTGACATGTTTGCTGCCAAGCAAATTTATAAAATTCTTTTGTGTGTGCCAAGGTTGTATAGTTTAATATAATGTAAAAACAATTCTTCTCAGTATATCTAACATTACCATGACTAATTCATGAAATAATTATATAAAATGTACCTACGAGTTATCTTGTATCTGGCACACAGCAATAAAATATGTGCTTAGTCATGATTGTAGCTCAGGTGATAATCTATTTTTCCAGCCAGGTAGAGTGCAGCCAGGTAGGTAGACTGGTTGGTAGCCAGGTAGACTGTAACCAAAGCCACACAATAATGCTAATCGCAGACACTGTGTGCTTAGTCATGATTGTAGCTCAGGTGATAATCGATTTCTCCAGCCAGGTAGAGTGCAGATTGGTTAGTGTAGTTTGTGTTATGTCTTATGGATATTAAATAAGGTTGCAAACTTGTTATTTTTTCAATAGATAATATGGCTCATAAATATACTGCGGCACAGCCTGTGCAATTAATAATGGAGTGTTCAGATTCAGACAGCGATAATCTCCATGATGCTGACATTGTGACAGATGATACAGATAGCAATAGTGGTGGTTTGCCAGCTGCACTTCCTGTTCAACAACGAAATGTGCCACCTCCCCACCACCCCCAGTGGCTCCTCAATACATCAACCCTGACCCATGGTGTAACATTCCTTCAGACCCACCTCAATTTGCATTCAACCACAATCATGGACTATTGATTCAAATGAATAACCAGACAGTATCTATTTTGATTGACTTGTTTTTCAACCAAGCATTTATTGATTTATTGGTTGATGAAACAAACCATTATGCAACACAGGAAATAAATAAACAATGTCCTCTTTGAAGATCCTCTCGCCTATATAAGTGAACTGAAACAATGGCCATAGAGATGAAACAGTTCAACACATTATTACTGCACATGGGACCCATTACATTCCCCACTTTGGCACATTACTGGAGTAAACACTTTTTATATTCAACATTCTTGTGGAGTCAAGTAATGTGTTTTGGAATTTTTGGAAATTACAACTGTGATCCAAAATGACCAGTTGTATAAGATACGTCCAGTAATGGACCACTTCAATTATACAATGGACACCATCTATTATCCTGATAAGAACCTCTGCATTGATGAGTCAATGATGTTATGGTGTGGAAATTTGGTGTTCATGCAATACATCAAAAACAAGAAACACAAGTATGGTATAAAAGTATATAAACTTTGTGAATCAAATGGCATGATTCTCAGATTTTGCATATATCATTGGCTATGCTAATGCAGATTTAGGACAAACAGCAGCTGTTGTTATTGACCTTATGGAGGGCTTCTTAGATAGTGGTCACTGTCTATTTACTGACAATCGATTCCAACCTCAGCCTCTCAATTTACCCAATGATGCTGATCATCCATTCCATTACCTGGAGTCCATACCACAAACAAAAAAAAACAGAAACCCACAAAACCATGTCACATCTGCACAAGGGAGGACCGCCGATGTGAGACTGTTTCATTTAGAGTAATATTTGCTGTTTTGTTTCCACATTTGCTTTACTAGTGATGAAATATACACATTATACATATTGCATGGATAATTATTTGTTGTTTTGTTATCACAATTGAGTATGTATTGAGGGGATATAAGAAAAATATGATTATGTATTTGAGGGAAATGTCAGTATATAAAACAAAAATATAAATAAGTTTATTTGATTATTATTACTCCAGAATAAATATTACATAAATAAATAGATACATTGCAAATAAATGCATTTTTTATTTAGAATTTTTTTTTATTATTACTACTTCTACAATATATGAAAGTAGTAATATGTCACATTTTCATAGTTTTAAAATGTGCACTAGTATGATCTTACATTATTAAAACAATCCATTTGAAAATCAAGCATTTAAAAAATAAATTATATGAAATTTACTTAACTATGAGTTAACTCATAATGGCAAAATCAGGGACTCTCTCTCGTAGTTGGCAGCAAACGTGATTAATCAATTAGTATTTTTTGAGTATATGGCTTGAAATTCAAGTACATTTGAGTATAATCAAGCATATATTTCAAATTCGAATATATTTGAGTACATACTTGAATTTCAAGTACATGCGGCTGCACTGTCTCATGTACAGTGACATTTCAAATGTATTAGGTACTATAATAATTGAAAATATATATAATCCATAATATTATCATGACTTGATCAGACAAAATTTTCTGATAGCATTCTATATAATCTAAAATTGAAGATAAAAACTTTTAAAACATATATCTTGATATAATTATCATATTTTTAAAAAAGATTAATTAGTTATAAGTTAAATGTTGGTTATTGTTACAAACATTGTCACTATAATGTTACACAAACTGGTAATGACAAGACGTTTACTCTGTGGAGTCCTGTTATTTTTGCTTTTTCATATGTTTTATGTGGATTTTCTGGTCAAGTTTTATATCATTTTGAAGCCCTCAAATCATTCTTTTGCATTGTGTTTTTCAAATTAGATTTTTTACCTTAGCTTGATCACACAGAATCTTTCTCAATTCTCTGTTTTAACAGTTCCTCCAATCTCAGCCAATCACATCACAACATTGTAACTCAAATGCTATAACTTACCACTCATTAACAAATTCTTTAACCATACTTCTCAATGCAATTGTGTCTGTTTTCTCATTCTAAATTCTAAATCAGATTATTAGTATTCATTTATTGTGTCAAACTCTAAATCTCCCAAAAAACTTTGGCCTGCAATAAATCCTCTCTTTAAAAATCATTCATATAATGCTCTACAACCCATCTTTATCAGATCTTGATTGCTGTAATGATTTTGCTGCTTTCTTCTATAATAAAATCAATACTAATACAATAATCAAATACATACAAATCACAGCAGAATTCTTCCAACCAAATGTTTGTATGTGAAATGGATTACAGTGTGTCCTTTCTAAAAATATATAATTATATAGGGTTAAAATGTAATGACATCCTCAGGAACTTCAAGATGATAATCTATCTGTAGCCAAAATGCCATATGGAATAATTATTCTTCTAGAAGTAAATTACAGACCTGCAAACCTATTAGAGTGCAAAACCATGATATAGGAATCCCTGAGATTGCATTAAGAAACAATTTTTTATTAGATATTTTGTAAACCATTAGATTTAAAAAAAATCCTGTGAGGGTAGTGAGAGCCATAAATACTGTGAGGGTTGGCAGGCTTGAAATTATTTGAAATGCTTTTTAGGAAGGAAATTTAAATTGCATCTCTAGAACAGCCTTAAAAATACCTTTGTAAAGATATAAAATATAATTTTTCAAAAAAAATCAAATACATATATATGCTTGCATGTTTGTCGAATCAAAGCAGAATTCTTCCAATCAAATGTTTATTTGTGAAAAAGATAAATATAGTGCAGAAGTGTTAACACTTCTAAAAAATAAATAATTTATGTTTTCTGGTTTCAATTTTTCTATACCAATTATTTCTATTTCATATCAAATTGTATTGTTTACTTTTGTTGTAGCTTATTATAGAATTTTTTTATTTATTTGCTTTAGAAATTTATATTTTCTCCACTATCCAAAAAAAATATTGTTTTGAAATCTATTTGTAAAACATAACTGTCTTACAATTCTTTTATAAGGACAGATTTTTTACATTATATACAAAAATCAGATTATTTTAGATAACATTTTATTCTAAATTACCAATAAAATCTTTCATATACACCAAATATGTACAAATAAATATGTTGAGCAATACAGAATTTAAATCAACATCTAAATTACATGAAAGTCTATCATAAAATGAAGCAATTTTACTAAAACAGAAATTTGATATGTATCCACAAGGAAAGGGTTAAAGATTGCCACAAATACATTTGAAAATTTGCCAGCAACATGAAAAGCAAACTAATAAGATAATTCAGGAATCAATTCTATTTCATGATAAATTAACTATGTCCTACCATTTTAAAATGTGTTTTTATGACTATACTGTATACTACTTGTTAGTGAATTTTTAAAATTTTATCTATGAATCATAAAGAAGCTACCAATCATTAAATAATTAAAAACAAACATAAATAATCCTTACAAATGGTTTGACTTTGAAAAGTGCACTTCCTTTGCTTAACATACGAATAAAAGACATACTGCACAAATATGACAACAAATTTGAAAACGAAACTAAAATAGCTAATTTTTAAATAATGCACGTTTTGTTACAAAACATATTTTAAAATAAGAACAACCACGGGATTTGCGATGTGTAGCAACTTTAAATTAAAACTGACGCTTTACCAGACAATAAACGTCTAAATATCAAACTTTACTTTCATCCATAATAAAATTTTCATAAAAATTTTTTAAAATCTTTTATATTGAAAAAATGGTTAATTTTTAAACATTTTATTTCGATATTAAGTTGATATATATTTATATTCCAAATTATAAACAGAATTAACAATAAAAAAATCGGAGCTGTTCGAGAATGACGTCAATTGATAGCCTTTTCCCCTACATTACGTACCCGTCACGAATTTCTAACTCCTCTACAGAAAATAACGTCACGTTCAATTTTATACCCATCAAGATTATAACCCTTATAATTAACAAATTGTCATACTATTCAAAAACACGATAATCAAGCTGTAACGATTGAAAACAATTATTTGAAGAAAAAATAGTATACAGTACAACCCATCCGAAAAATGAAAATGTGTTATTGCCGAGCAATCACAGATTTGTAGTTTTTGGTATATATTCTACCAATTAATACTATTAATTAATTACAAATTTTCTTAAAATGTTGTACTCGTCCTGAATAATTACAAAGTCACATCATTTTATCAATTATCAAAAACAATATCGCAATTCTTAAATAAATGGTATAGAACTGTTGTTTATAATTATACAAGCTATTTATTTGGTAGGTACACTATATAGACTTAATTGACTTCTTCCTTTATAACAGAAATATAGCAAAACCATAACTCTAGGTCAATATGCTTAAAAAAAGAAGCATATAAGAATAATTAAATGAAAATATATAGGTAATCGGCAATGGTATGTACAACTTGCCAATCCATGCAATCAAAATATGCAAATATTAAATATTTAAGAGGTGATAAAAATAGTCGAATGTTACAAATATAAAATCTATTATGTATGTAGAATAGAAAAATAAATAAAAATCAAAACATCGTAAATACAGGGGACACCCAAAAGCGATACCTATAATGGTTAGATCATGAAATAATCATAGGAAAAGCTCAATATACTCTAAACATAGCCAGTGCATTCAATCAAATTTAATGCACTAATTCAAATAGTGTAATTGGCTCCCACTTTTGGATCACCCTGCATTAGAATCAGGAAAGGTATTTTTCAATTATTTCGTAATGTTATTGTTATAAATCTAAAATGGCAAACTGTAATATTTTAATCCCCGCTATACTTTTCTTAAATACTCTTTCTTCACTGTGTTTGATAATAAATTATTTAATGTTAAAACTATTAAATACATCCAAATATTATTTTTGACTTATAATAGAATACTTAAAAATAAATGCTAATCTACAAATGAAATTGTAGAGAATTAATTATTTTAATCAATTTATTATAAATATTCCCCATTATCGCATTGATCCCACTAAAAATGATCTTAACAGATAATCAATATAGTAAATATTTTCTGAATGCAAAAGAAAAAAACTATAATTAGTTAAAAATTGCAAATATATTACACTAATTTTATATATATGTACAGATGCCAACAAGCCCTAACAACATTAATTAAGAACTGAGTAACTATTGGAATTTCAAATATTTTTGGTCATCAGTGTGAAAGTCGGTGAAATGGGTTCTGGCTGGCGTGTTCCAACTCAATGGTTTCAAACTGTTTTGATTGGTGAGTTTCAGCTGCCGTAACAACCTTTCCTCGATAATCTCAAGAGCTGGAAGGGTCAATACGACTGAATCATGCTTCACCATGCTCCAAACATTGAGGCCATAGTATGGCATCAGATTAAAGTGGTCAATATCTTGAGTTGCTGTGGCGATGTTGCGGGGTACACTATCCTCACTGTGGTCAAGGGGAGAAAATGAATATTATTAATTGTAACATGCTGATCAAAATACAAACAAAAAATTGTAATTTTATTATTTAAAAAAATCTATAAATGGTTAAGACTGTACGCTGTTCGCCATCCTAAATACACAGTTTCCTAATTCAAAAGATATTGTTCACTTTACCAAATTCAATAAGCATACCAATTCGTAAAATTCCCGAACCAAAAAACAATAGATCAATATCAGATATTTTATACAAGATTCAAGACTTTTTCAGAAATTTGAAATCCTTTTTGGAATATTATTTATCGATATTGTGTCACAAAGTTGATAATGTACGTTAAAGGAACATTCTGATAATTTCTGCTCAAATTTGAAAATTAAAAAATCACGCATTTAAAAATAAATATAACTAATATATATTTTTAAGTTACAACTATCAAATTGCAAAATTCAAGCTTATTTCTGAAATTTATACAACCTTAATTAAAAAACTAGACTGAGCGTTTCAAGACTCATACAGCCTCCCTATTAAAATTATTTTGGTGTCTAAAATTAAAAAAAAATTAAAAAATCAAGATTGCGTTATCTTTGAACTCGTATTTAGAAAGAAAGATATATTGAAATATGAGATAGAAAACTCACAGGAAAAAAACTGAAATCAATTTATAAATTAGGGTCTCTTACTGATTAACAAAGAGCACCGCTGGTCCCCATCTCCTATGCTCCACAACATCCTCCAGATAGGCCGGGTCACCACTAGGCATGTGTAAACTGTCCACCACGTGGAGCTGACATTGTGCTAGCTTTATAGACAACATGGACAAGAAGCCGGCTACACGCTGGTGCTGTGGCAGCAGGTAGTAGTAGGATTGCGGGCCACGAGGACCGTGGCTCTGGCCACCACCGATGAAGATAGGAGACCGTCGGGTACCATGTCTCGCCTTCCCCAGCCCCTTTTGTTGCCAGGGTTTCTGGGCGGATCGATAGGAGAGCTCCCCGCGGGTTGTGGTACACCGCCAGTCCTGTATGATGATTTAGAGACACACAAAATTAAAATAAATCGCCAACAAATCTCCCAAATTAATTGAAATATTCAAAATATAAAGAAAAAATACACAAACCACGTGCTATATGATATAAACTCACCACCACTCTGTATCTAGCCTGCCATCGCAAATTCTTATAGATAAGATCAACACGTGGATTGGCTGCAAACACGTCAGGATGTAAATCTATCAGACCAAGCTTGACATCCTCTCGACATTTCAGAGTATCGATCCACGCTTGACGTGCGCTCTGATGATTCGCCCATTTCAGAGTCTTCAAGTCACGTGACGTCATTATGGGAAGATTAATAGGAAGATCGGCTGGTTCAGAGTATGTTTCATCAAATTCACTTTGATCTGGGATCAACTTTCCGGTTTCATCTACAGGAGCAGGCTTAGCAGCATCCTTTCCCTTGCCAGAGATAAAATCAAAAATACCCAGACATCGCCTGGTGCTGCAGATGTTACGACTTGCCCGAATTATTAAAGATGACTTTTGAAAAGCAGATTGTAACATTATCGACTAAAATGAAGAGAATTAAAAGTTTAAATAAATTCAAATGATCAATTATTGGGATTTATTTCCAACATACATATGAAATAGACAAAGGTGACCCCAAAAGCGAGGTTGTAATTGAAAACCCCCTGAAATTAATGAGGTCCCCCACAAATGAGATAGACAATAGATCAATATATTGCTGCAATCACTGTGTACATACAAAAAACGTTATTTATATTTATCCGATAACTGCATATGAGAACATTATTATTAGAAAAATGTATTTCATGTGATAAATAAAGAGCATAGGCCGCCAAGTTTTTTTACATAGATAATTTATATTAGTTTCACCTTTCTTTTTCAATGACTGTATTATACTTTTTCAAAGATGATCTGTGATTTAAATGTATGTAATATGAAAATATGTACTTTGTGTATAACCTGTGTTATCATCTAAAGAGAACAAAACTTTTTTATCAATACAAATATACCACTCATTGCTTTCAACTGATTTAAGTTTAAATAAATATTTTATTTGTTGCGGCAACGTCTATTTATAATACCCATAGTTAAATGGTTTTGAATCAAAAGAAAAAGAATTGTGAGCACATGAGTATAATTTGCTTTGATTCGACTTTCAAATTTAGTTGAATTAAAAGAATAGGACATGTTCAATTTTTATTTCGATTTTATTTATCAATTATGTAAATATATATTGCTATTATATTTAAAATAGTTTATATTCATTATAATATAAATATAATAAAATAAATTTAAATTGCAATGTCTAGCACATGAAATATAATATATTAACTAATAATTTTATTCAAGATTTTAAGGAGTACCCTTGCTACTGGGATAACAATAAATAAAGAGTACACAGCACTAATGAATGTTTTATTGTTAATACTATAGGTAAATTATTATATCAAAAGTAGTGTAAAAATTAAGCAAAATAGCATTGTGTGGATGCTGCTTTTGATTTGAATAATTGAATCAAAGGAAAAAATCGAACCATTAGAGAACAGAATATTTTATATGTATGTTAAAATATAAATAAATTATATTCTATACGATTAATATGATAGCAACTTTGCCAGTGCATTGAAAAAAATATGGTACACTATATGAAAATACAATATAAACAAAATTATATATCAATTAAAAAAAAAAAGTTATGCTTGAAGTTTATATTTTGGGTACCAATACATGTGATATAATTTTAATAATAGTCATTATTTATTTTCTCTGTGTTATAATTATAATCTAATTTAATGTTTAATGTTAGCAGATCATAAAGTATTTGTATTAACTAATATTTGATAAACTAATATATACAGTAAACCATTTGACCAGTGGTATTTCCTTAATAATGACACAACATCTATACACCAAACTATATTTCTATATAATAATCCCTAACAAATTACATATATACTGGCCCATTCCAGAGAAGGGAAGGAAATAAGGCATACAAATAAATACAATTAACAAAATATGTACTATATTAATCCAAAATGATGGGATTTTTTGGTAAACTTATAGTTAATGCAGCATAAATTGCAAATATGACATACCACTTCATTAAACTTTAAATTTAGCAGAGTTAAACATTTCTTTTATAAAATAATTAAGTTTGTTATAGTTGTCAGGGTTTGTACAGAGTCACAATGTCAAAATATAAAGACTTTTAAAGACACTAAACTGTAAGAAATAGCTTTTAAAATGGTAAATACAAATGACAGTGAATATCAGAGTGGCCATGTGAAACTCAAAACAAAATCAGAGTATATCAGACCATATATTTTGAGAAAATCAGAGTATATAATTAAGAAAATCTGAGTTTTACACTGATCCTTAGTCTTTTACTTCATACCTTGCTGTTTAGACTCTAAGACCTGCTGATATTTGAAGGGTGTAGATGATGTGCTAGACAGAAGACAATGCATAATTTTCACATTCAGGATGGCTTTTGATTAGACAAAATCGATTTTTAATGGTTCCTATAAGTTGTAAGATTATGTGTGTTAGATCTTAAAAACAGTTGCCTTATATAACTTAGGTTCAGTATAATAGATAAATCGATACCACAAAATTAAAATGGACAAAATATTTGTTTATATTATTATATGATGCATGGACAGGATTAACATAAGATTAAAATATGTTCCTTATTTCTTATGCTGTAAATAGGTTTGACATATTTAGCTCTAAATATTTGCAATTAAACTTAACACATAAATTATAAGGGAAGGCTGTAGTGGTCTCATTGATTATAAAATGACAGTCCCACACAATGGTGTCAAATTTAAATATACAATATAAAATGTGGACCATGAATTGAATAGTGGTACACAAAATGATCAACTCCCACAATGGTGTCAGTCCAATTATTCATACAATATAAATGGGACTGTTATTTGAATAGGTGATGCAAACACTATGACACAATTTAATATCCTGCTTTATACTAACTATTAGCTTACCCTATTTATGTCATGATTAAGGTAGGTTTATACAGAAAATGTCCTCGACTTTATTTATAATCCCCAAATGAAGGTAGGAATATATTTATATATAGATTAGCTGTTCAAATTAGCAAATGAAAAATACATTGTAGTTATAGGGACCATTCTACAAATTTTGTTCACAATTCACATTATCTGGTGTTCTGATAAGTCATTTTTTTCTAATATTGTAGCAATAGGCAGAAAAATCAAGGATTCGATTTGTGTTCTGATTAAACAGTAGTACTGATTGGCTGGATTCCAATTAGTAGGAGTAGACTGTATATCAAATATAATAATAGTATACACATGTATAATATACAATAGTGCCAATCAAGCAGAAATAACTACAATTCACTACCTGATGTTGCTATAAATTTAAAATAATTAGGTATATAAATTAAATTATTGGATTAAAGTCAAAAATAAGGACTAAAAACACTCATTTTGGGTATCAGCATTTTAAAAATAATAATATTGTCATTTTTATATTTATAAAGACTTTTTAAGACTATTTTGAAATTTTTTAATATTTGTTTATTAGTAATATAGATTATATATTTACTGTATTTCATATAGGATATTATTTAAAATTACTATAAGTAGGCATACAATTATATAGGTAAAATGTATTATAAAATTGAAATATCTTTCTATTATAAAAAAGTGAATATATTTATATATTATTAGTACCTATAGGTATATTGTACTTTCATATAATTATTATACATTTACTATTTATTGGAATTTGTATTGTGATTGTCTGCTAAATAGACAATTTCATCAACAAATATTATATTTGTAGCAAAGGTTCTTATAATATATATAATTGAATACAACTATTTTATGTATATAAAATGTGTATAATTTAATTTATAGTAAAAAAATCTAAATTAAAATACAATAAGCTATTTATATATATATAACTTTTCATTATTGAAATATCAGAATATTATGCAAGTAATCTAAATAACAGTTGCATTTCTAGTTGTGTTTATACATATTTGTGATTGTCAGTTCAGAGTTTCAATTTCACAGACTGTTGAACTTTATGAACAATATTTTTGGGAAGCCTAAAATGAAATAAACATAAAATTATGTAAAAATCAATCTTTTTGCATTATTATTGGGGTGTTATTGGAAGAGCTCCGATGTATGAATGGTACTGGTATAAGTGATATAAGTATATCTGTATAAGTGATAATCTGGCTTTGCACTTATAACCTCTATAATCACTATAGCATAAAGGATATATGATTTGTTGAAATCCAGTCATATATAATTTTGTTGTTATGCTTTGACATTTAGTTCCAAAGTAGCATGGTCGTTGATAATATTTGAGAGATGCAGTCACATATTTTCTGTCAAAAACAAATTGACAATATATTAGATTCACTCCCTGCACAGGATAGTTGAGCTTTATTGAGATCATTGGTGAAAACTTTTAGCCCACATAGAAAGATAAAATATCTTGAAGCCTATTATTTATCCCAGGAAAAACCTTATTTCATTTTGGGGTTTTATCTAATCAGACAAGAGAGATGATATTTAAAGATGAAAGTGATTCCATTGAAACCTGAATCTAATGGATATTTTTTGGGACATCAGGCATTTCATATTATCTTCATTTAAATGAAACATTAGGGTAG
This sequence comes from Vannuccia rotundouncinata, assembly GCA_034780395.1. Taxonomy (NCBI): domain Eukaryota; kingdom Metazoa; phylum Platyhelminthes; order Proseriata; family Coelogynoporidae; genus Vannuccia; species Vannuccia rotundouncinata. The sequence goes on along the minus strand of JAUZNC010024254.1, from coordinate 3,394 downwards.
AGGAGTAATTAAATATGTAAATAAAATATGACAGAATAAGAAAATAAAAAAATTAAATTATATAATTTATGATAATAAAACTAACTTAAAAATATTTGTCAATAATAAAAATAAACATAATGTTGTTTCCATTTAATACTCATGATATATTTATATAGATTATATGAGGGACAAATTTCAAAGATCATTTAAAGCATCATAATTTTTGGGCTTTACTTAACTTTAATTGAAATTTTCAGGCATTAAGTCCAATATATTAAATTTCAGGCAAGCCTAAATTTTGGTCCTTCTAAATGCACTGCACTAAGCTGTATGAACCTTAAAATATTACAATAAAAATAGGGCAAAATTAACATGTAAAATGTTTTACTCCTGTAGGTTCCAACCTGTTTGAATATTAAAATAGTATTTTTTATTATTTTTAGTGAATCAATTTTAAATGACATTAAGAAATATTATAACTATTAAATTATGAAAAAGATCATTAAAATTGATTCAAAAGGATAAAATTATGGATATCAAAATTTATTGATATGAACGCATGAATAGTAATGTTTTATAAAACTACTATATTTTTTATATCTAAAACGTAAGAAAAGTACTTTTGCTCCAAGGAATATTACCATATTAAAAATTTTTTTTTTTAAAGGGAACATAATTTAATTTTAAGCTATAAAAAAAATACAAACAAATTATTGAGTTAAACTATTAAAAGTAAATTATGGATCATTTTACAATTAATGAATAATTTTATATGTGCAAATAATAACAGTGAAATATAGAAGACTGTATTGTGTTACTGATATAATCAATTATATATTATCCCTCAAATGTGTTTTACATCCATAAACATTTTAAAATATAATAAACTTTTTGAATTAAAAGCGATTCAAACATATTTAGTAAAAAAGAGTTGATTTATAAAACGACGTCTAACAAAGCCGACACTCAATTGAAGCCGTGGACTCAATAGGCCATGGCTTATTTTTTGCTTAATAAAAAAGAAGAGGCCAACGCCTATTGAGGGCGTCGGTTTATTCAAAAACGCCAAGTAAAAGTAAAATCGCATAAAAGTAAGTTGTATTTTAAACATTACTGTCGACCAATTAGAATATTCCTACCGGGATTTTTGAACGCTCCTTGAGTAAGGCTTCCTTGAAAGTTGAAGGATTCCTTACTCAAGGAATCCTTGAAACTTTCCTTGAAGCGGTATTTTTTAACGCTCCTTGAGTAAGGATGTCCTTCACTTAAAGTAGGTCAATTTGTTTATGAACGCTAGCGCACAGTTTAAAGGTTTCGCATACAAATTGTAAAATTAAAATTTTAATAGATAATTAAAAATGACTAGTGCACAACGAATTTTTATTTCCGAGGAAAGGAATTTGTTGAAAAACATACTTTCTCTATATCCTATTCTAAATAATAAAAGAACTGATAGTTCTAGTGTCCAAATAAAAAATAAATTGTGGTTAAAAATTGCCACTTAGTTCAATGCCAGGGGCCTGAATGGATTGAGAGATGTAAAGGAATTTAAAAAATGCTGGGACAATATGAAACAGGCGGCTAAGAAGCCGATTGAGAAATATATTATAATATATAGTTTTATATAACAATTAACCATACTAAAATCGTTTATACAATGTATATTAATTATATATATAATTTTTTTTATTTTGAATTATTTTTTGTAGAGAAAGAAAGGAAATTATGAAAACAGGTGGTGGGATTGCAGAAAAATCACTAAGTTTTAGTGCAGAAATAGAGGGCACACTGGCGCTTATTGCCTGATGCTGTGTTAAATCCCATCGAGTCACCATTTGGGGATGATGTGGAGGAAATCACACTATTTCTTAACAGTGATGATGGTATAAATAAAATAAATACAACTAGTGTTTAATTTAGTTCTAATCTACAACCTTTTGGAAACAGTCAACAATACTCATAAAAATAAAAAAATAATGTTATATATATTATGCAATTATTACTGTTATTAATGTAAATAAATAATTATCATATTTGTTACTTTTTAATAAATAATATAAATAAAAAATAGGTAGTTATAATAATAGGTATTTATATACTATATACTATTTTTATATTTCATATTACCTAATTACATTGTGATAATAGTATAATTAGTAATAGTTTAACTTTGTCATAATTAATAGAAAAATAGATCTACTTAATGAATTTAATATCTAAATTTTATATAGATATATTTATGTATAATACAACGACTGCACTATAAATACTATATATTTTTAAAACTACATATATAATACAAATTATTATTTTTATTGCTATAAAAAAAATTATTTTGTGGTCATATATATCTTATAATATAATAAAGGTGGCCATGGGTCCTTGAAATTTAAGTAGCCTATATACTTTAATATACTTAAATTTGAAAATTTACCTTGTATATTCTTGTATTTTCGTCATTTTCCTAAAATATGCATGATATATCTATATATATACATGATATTTATATAGATTTATATATATATTCAATTTCAGCTTTTAATTTATTTTTTATTTTTATTAGAAAGAGAAGACCGGAGTGGTGCAAATTGTAATTGACATATTTAATTGATATCTTTTATTTAAAATCAATTAGATGCAATTAAAGGAAATTAAAGGTCCCGAAAATAAAATATTTTGTTTTTTCAAAATTTTCTTAGGTCAATAATTCTCTTAATAAAGAAAAAATATAAGTATACACCAACTATATACATCAAATTTAAAAACACATTTTTATTTATATTTTTTCAGATATGCAAACATTATCTAATCATGGTGCATGTAGTTATGAACCACATACAACAAATACACAAGCAAGTAAGATAAACATGTTATATTGTAACAGAAATTTATGATTAATATTTTATGTCCTTTTTAGCATTAACACCTGTGAAAAAAAAATACTAATATCAAGTGGAGGTAGGTAAACTTTTTTCTTCTTTTCAACAATATCTTGGCATGAAAACACCACAAAAATACAAACAATGAAGGACACTCAAGGAAGAAATGGTAAATCGGATTAATTTATAAAAATAGACACTAACTAAAATAAATAACAGCATTTTTATCTTCAGAGGCTGTTTATGAAGCATGCGATTTGGACGCGGAAATTTTAAGGAAAAGACTAGAGATAATGAAGAACGAAGAAAAATATTGGGATCAAATGTTACAATGCCAACAGGAGAAATCTGAAAAGGAATTGAAGGTTTTGAAGCTTCAAGAGGCCTACTACCCCAAACTTTTACAGAAATGATTTTTGACAGCGTTTTGATCATGTAAAATCTTTCACATTAATATTTGTAATTAAATGATGTAATTTGTTTTAAGAATAATAATTGTTAATAATTGATTGTCTTTTAAGTCTGCCAAGCAC
>JAUZNC010024243.1:0-23264 GCA_034780395.1 Vannuccia rotundouncinata | reverse complement strand
TACTATGTACATACTATTTTATTAAAATTCTGTTAATAAATTTGTAAATAAATACATTTCAGTAAAATTATATTTTTATTTAACTGCTATATCTATGTGCGCCACCCTGTAGTATTACAATATTAAATAAATAAATGTTGTAGATAATATTTTTAAAATATTTATAATAGCATAGAAAAATATATATATATATGATATACATTTTAATTTAACGTATATAAAAATATTTAAATTATTTATAAGATACATACATTTTAATTAAAAACTGTAATTCTAACACGAAGTAATGTTGAAAATTTATAAAATATTGAAACAATATCTTCTAAATTTTTTTAATTATTGTAAAATTATTTTAGAATTTACTGTTATTGCTTTGAGTTTGAATTTGTTACATGAATTTAAAAGATTTTATTTATATATTTTTTATGATTATGAACGAAACATTCATACGTTAATTATGTATAATTTGCCTTCTTTCGTATATATGTTTTAATCTTTTCCCTAAATTTCATTTTCTCTTGCGCTAGTAGATTAAATGAAATATTTATAGGCTGATATATATTTATATTCACTCACGTTTTTTTTCACTTTCAAAGAATAACCGTCGGCATTTTAATTAATAGCAGTTTGCGAAAGATCTTCATAAAATTTCTCATTATAGATGGTATCAAAATTTCAGACAACAAAAACTAATTCACTTGGTCACTTGAGGTCTCTTGAGATCCCAATCAATACTCACTTTCCAATCTGTTGCTATTGCAAGTTTTGGCTTTATGGTACAGTTTATGGGTCTCTGTTTATTAATTTGTAGGATATATTCAGACACTAAGAAATGACCATCATTACAAAACACTAATAATAAATTGGCAACTTTATTTTATATTACTACTGATTATTTCAGATTTTTTTTTCTAAATGCTCAAAATTTGTATTGTTAATATTTTTTTTTTTTGATTTTTTAATATAAGCTTAAAACATAAGCTTAAATTGAAGTAAGAACTTATTTCTAATTAATTTTAATTAGCTTTCTTTTTCTAGGAGGTAAATATTTCAATTTTTTAATAATTAAAATATACATCCAATAATAATGAAGAGGTTAGTATACCATACTAGCTGACTTTATAATTATAATAATTAAGACAACTTACGAACCCCTTTCACTGAATAATATTATGTTTTTATACTGTTTGTTTGAGTTATTATTGACTACATCACAATAATTATATCATTCTCTTACCATATTCTGCGTTAATATAATTCGTTGTGTTACTTCTAGAAATTCTGAAAAAAAAATATAAATTACATCAAGTCTAATATTTCACACATTACTTTGATATATTTTAAGATTTTTAACAATGTTATAAACATCATTTAATCAGAGTTAGTCGTTAGTCACTTGTGGTATTCCAATATTTTGTTCTACTGTCATAAAGCACTTAAAAGTTTACAGCATTATACCAAAGTGCGTCCATCAAACTTTAACCAATTAAACACCGTCATTTTAATTAATCCCAAACTTTTTTTTCATTTACATAACAATAAATGTTATAATTATTTATTAAAAATAAAGTTTTTAAATAAATTTATTTATTTCGACAGATGTATAATAATGGGCATTTTTTATAAACTGAACAAATTTGTAACTAATCGTTTTTTCTTTAATTCGGGATAATCAAGATTTTAATTTTAAAATTTGCCTTATTCCATTATTATTAAAATTTATTTGTCTGAGACTTATCAGACAATGATAATGAGAAAATAATTCTTTAATATCAATGTTAAGTTAGTAACAGGACTGATTATCAGGTGAACGCGTATTGTGTTAATTTTTTTATTATTTAAAATTGTGAACACAAAACTATTTTATACCAAACAATTTTAATTTACAAATTAGTTGATAAATTCAAAGTTTTTAATTATATCATAGATAATAATTATAATATAGATATCCTTTGTATTTATTTATTTAATTTGTACTTCGAATTTTGTTTTAATGAATAATGCAAATGTGTAAATCATATCTTATTTAAGTTTAGTTGGAAATATATTATTTAAAAACTTTAAAATATTAAAACAGCGTCAGTTTTCAATTTTACTCTAATTTACCCTATTTACAATATTGGTCGTAAAACCGAAATTATAAATATCGATTGAATTATTTCCAAAAATTATTTATGTTGGTTGGGGATCTCAACTTTCACGATTATTTTCTTTTATAGCGTTCTGTTAATTTACGCAGTCAATCTCCTATTTGTTGTGTCAAATATATAAGCATATATCACAACTCAGACAATATTTACTAATTAACTATTTTATAAAAACTTCTTAATGTTTATTATATTCGATTATTATTTTTTTTATTGAAAAAAATTTTATCGATTTTTGAAATATTATGATACAGATAGACCAAACACAATATAAATAATTTGTCTATCTTAAAAAATGAATCAAAAATGTAATGTAATTAGTAACATGCTGTTAAAAAATTATTGACTTTAAATTGTGATGTTGTCTAGGAAATGTTAGTATTATTCATTTAAAATAAAAAATATTTCATTATTAAATGTTTTTACGTATTAGCCCATTCTAGTGCTACAGAAAAAAAATAAAATGTATTTTTTCAATTATATGATTTGTTTACTGTAGTTTAAACGAAAATAAATCGTATTATGGCAAAACAATATGTATAGTTATAGTTCCAATGAACACAGTTGTTTAATCTAGAAACCCTTATACTATTAAATAATGCAGTGGGTACATTTTAAAAATAAAAAAAGTTTTTAAGAAAATACTAAAGCTGTAATTAATTTTGATGTGTGACAAAATAACTGGAAAGCTCATTAGCAACTCAATAAACAATTTAAAATCCTTGAAAAGTGGGGCCTTACCGATCCAATTAATGAACAATGTTGATATTTTTTGTGTGTATTTATTTACATTTTTTATTTATATGAATTTAATATAATGTTTATAATTGAAATTAATTCATCCCCATGTCAAAAATTTATTTTAGGCTTTTAAAAACGTTACTTGTACTTTTGTTCTACAGAAGTGAACAAACCATTTGATAATTTTTTCAATTTTTAATAACTTTTTTGTATACAGAATATGCTATCTAATATTTGATTGTATATTAAAAATTTTCCGTAATTAATTCATTATTGAAATTTTTATTATTTTCAATCTTTAAAATCATGTTTTTCTGATACTATCTATAAATTCATATTTTAACTTGAACTGCTTCTGATAATTATGCTACAGATGAATTATTTCAAGGATGTATTTTAGAATACTTGTTACAAAAGATTTGTACGTGAAACAGAATTTTACGGACAAGTCAAGTGCTTATATTATTTTTAAAGTAAACTTAACAATCATTTTTTCATATACTTGAGTGCATATATCATTTTTGAAATTACTGCAAAATTAAAATTAAAGAACATTGTATAGGCAATATTTAAAATTAATTATTAAAGATTACTTATTTTTTAAATCAATATATCTACCAATAAATTCCAGAAATATGATATTTTGGGACCTTCCACTTGATGACTCATTTAAAAAAAATTTGATTTGACCTCCTAAAATCAATTAGTTGCGTAACTTTTTAAACATAAATTGGAAATAATTGAGCTTAGTTCATTGATATGTGTCATTATTATATTTATGCCTTTCTATTAAGTATTACTTTACTTGTCTGTTAAGGTTAACCATAACGCCGAATTTAGTTGTTAAAAGTTATATTTCATTTTTTGTTAAAAATTGTATTTTATTTCATTATGACATAGCTGATTATATAAAACATTATCCATATGGATTATCAATATTAGCAACACTATCCTCTCTCCATATAATATTATCAAGTCGCTATTTGATTTTAATTTCAATTCAGAATATATTATTTTGTGTCTTTTATTATTATGTATTTAACTCTTATGATATTATTTATATATTAGAATATATTTATATATATTTGATTTTAATTCGGAATATATTATTTTTAATATTTTTGTTAGGAAAAAAAAGGCTGAAATTTCTGACTGAAAAATAAATATTTTATCGTATTTATATACAAATGTCTTCAACTATTATGATATTATTTATATAACTAAAAAATACCAAAATGTATCATATTAATCAAAAGGTTAACTACAAATCCGTTTTCGTTTCTTTGAAAGTTAGAAAAGTTCCCTTAATGTTTTCAAGCATGATAGTAGAGATTATGGAGGTTTCTTGATATTTTGTATAAAAATGTTTCGCAATTTTTGTTATATATAAGGGCTATTTTGTATAAATTATTCATTTTAAATTCGTCATGTTTTGATATGATGATTCCAGTTTTTTGTAAAGAAGACTTTACTGGACTCATAGTTGAACTTTTGTGAGATCAGATCTGCTTTACAATAAAAAATATGTTTTATATATTATACATAAATACAAAAATTAATTAATTAGTTAGAATATTTTTTAATTAGTTCAAAAGTAAATATTTCTTAGCTTTATTTAATTAAAGATGTCTGAAGCTGATAAGAAACTTAAAATATGAAATATAAGAAAAATCATGAAATTAAAAACCGTTTAATAGTTCGTTGTTAACAAAATAGTGATAAGCAAAGATATTTTTAATTATTTAGTATTTTTTATTATGGTTTAACAGTCTCTAGATGTCTATATACTTCCTCTCTCTACCTTCATGCATTATAAGAATTAAACACATTTGATTGAGTTTCCTGAATTTACTTAAACAACCACAAAAAGTATCAATATACTTCAATAAAGAATTTATAAGTAGTATATTGATTACAATTAAAATTTTATTGATCTTTTATTGTTTTAAAATTATAGTCCCCTTCTGAAAGATGTTGGCACACATTTTTCCTATACAAATACTTGTGCAATTTCTCTCATTGAATATGGTAATAAGCAACAAACTATTTCTAGAGATGCTAAATACATTTTTACACGGTTTTGTTATGATCAATTTATAGTGCTGATTCTGCTGCCACATCAATTAAAACGAATCCCATAATCGTCTATCGATTATGCAAATCTAGACAAAACTTATCGGCTCGAGCTGATGAAGAGGACTCTGTTATCCTTTTTGCACTTTGTTGCTTTTCACTACAAATCTGAGAAGTATGCCTACTTCTATTCTTGCAATATTGGCTCTATAAAACAAAAGCAGCTTTACTCTAAAGACATATGTGATTGATAATTATCGATTTATAACATTTTGAATGGGTGCTTCATTTTTAATTTACATTTTAAATGTTATATTGATAATAAAAACTTGTTATATTTTGAGATTAAAATACTTTTTTTGACTATTTTATGATTTTTCCACAACATAAATAGAAAGAAAATTAAGCAATTATCTATCTAAATTAAATATTAATTAATTATTTTGTAAATATATATGTTAAGATGAACCTACTCTCTACTAAAATTATACTAAAAATGTATGTTAATTTGTAATCTATTAGGACAAGCCTGCTACCAGGTGTTTATTTTAAGTCATTAAGTTCATGATTTGTCATGAATGGCCCTTTGCTGCCTCCTCATCGATAAAAAACATTGATAATCATGATCGGTGAAATAATGATCTTATACACAAAGCTTTTAAAGATCTAAAATATTTTCATAAATATTTTAAATCTGAACAAAGCGTAATAATAAAATAAAAATATTGAGCGTAAAAATATTAATATTAATGAGGTCATTGAAGAGTTCACGTAAGGTTTATGTTGAGTGTTCTTATTTGTCCGGTATAATGATAGAATGTTTTATATCTATCTTATATATGTATTTATATATGTATGTTTTATATATGTTTTGTATCCCATGTTCTTATATTAATTAAATCCTAAATTATAATTTATTTTAAATGATCAAAATAATAATTTTAAACAATCTATATAAAAATATCGTTTATTTGATACATTGGTTTATATTATTGATTTTGTAACATTCTTTGACATTTCCATTATTACTTTATGTTCTTTTAGGAATATTACATGATCATTAACTTCTTACATTCGTATTTGTATTTTCAATACGTCTGTATTTTCTATCTATCTATCTATCATTTATATATTCTATTAATACTGTTCTTTCATTAAGTGTAAACTATATTTATTATATATAATATTTCTCTTTGACATTCATGCTTAACTATACACATTACAAATATGTTACAAATAAGCACATTTCTATGATCCTCAAAAACGAGTTTTTCTTCAGATTTCATAAAATTTGAAGTCAGAGTGCCTTTTATAATATGTCGTATTTATTATATTGTAATTTTGAAAAAAAAACTATCATTAAATTGTATCAGTAAATAAATATCAATAGTGAATATGATGTATTTAAAGAAAATAATTTACTAATTTACTCATTTACTAATTAAAAATCAAAATTTGTTTTTTAGATTTAATAACAATTATATAAAAAAATAATGTTTTCTAAATGTGTCCATTAATATACTATATAACCAACAATTAAGTTATACGAGAAAAATGTTTACAACCTTAGTTAGGAATATAAGACTCACCGTTTTGAGAAAACAGTGAATAATCCTAGTTTTTACCGATTGTAAATGATGTATAAAAATGTTATGAAATGTTTATAAGCTGCTCATAATATTTCTATTTCTTGTTATATCAGGATGTCCAATCAATGTGACGCTCCAATCAAATACGATATTGAGAATAGTAAAGAAAGGATTATTATAGAATTTATAAAAAAATATTTTTTTACTGTTTTAACCTTTTTACGCCCGGTGAACACATTTTACATACATTTCTAGCGCACATGTAACATTTGTTACACCTTCGATAAAGTGATTATTATACATATTTTTTTCGAAGTTAAATATATAATTAGCTTGGTTTTACGATTTTAAAATATTATTTGTGTAATCATATAATTAAACCATCGATTTGTAATTATTTTTCAATATACATAATCACAACCACCATTGTATATATTAGTGTCTGTACTTATTATATTGCTTACAACAGGAATATAAGTATGACATAACACAGAGTAGAGTGTTCATAAAGTTTCTTCACAATAACTTAATCGGATTAATGTATAGGTACATCTCTTAGTTCTTCAATCGCATTGTGTAATACCCATGTAAATACTGAGCCATGGTATGACGAAATTATGTTCAAGTATGCGCTTAAAACATGTAAATACAATATACCTGTCAACTTACTAATGAAATTTATAATTAGATATTATTGTTATTGGCGGAGACTTACTGCAGATGATCCTATTATTAGTATGTATATATTATACGCAATATATTCAACTTATTAGTTTCAATGGCTACACGTAAAATTGTACCAGACGAAAGTTCTGCCTCAGATGAACCCACAGACTCCGACAATAATACAGTAATCGAATCCAGCAGCAGTTCCGAGTCAGATGATGATCCCAATAGAGATATGATGGTGTCTAAAGATGAAACCAAATTGATTTTATAATGTTTTGAAATTCAAAGTGTAACAAATGTTACATGTGCGCCGGAGTAAAAATTAAAGTTATAAACACAACAAGATATTTTTCTATTACTTATATCATTTTATTCTATGTTATCATTATATATATATATCCATTTTATACTTGTATAATTCGTGTTATTTAATATATAACATCAAATAATCAATTTGGTTTCAAAATAAATCTTTCCTATATGAAATTTATTTTTAACAAATAAATGATAATAAAAGTGGCTAACTTAACTCATTAACTTGTAAAAAATATTTACTATCATATTTAGATATAGATAAAAATTAATATTTGTCGTAAAAAAAATAATTTTAACTCTATAGTGTAACTTCGAATTCATAATATATATATATATTAATATGTAATAAGTTTTGTCTATTAATTTATAGTTAGGCTTGAGTAGAACAGTCACGAAGTTGCTTTGAACTTTGAAATAATGAGTTGATTGAAATTATAAATTCTCCATTTATTTGACAGATAAATTATTTCTTTAACTAAAACCATATTTAAAAAAAATTTAAATAAGTTAAATTATTTTTTTGGATATGAAGATAATATTCGAGAAATTCTACTCTTATTTTTATTTCCTTTGAAACAGTATATTTCACCATATTTAATTCATAAAGTATAAATTTATAAAAGTTGTAAAATTAGTTGTAAATTGTCGGCGCTAAAACGTATAACGTATTCCACAAATAATTTATAAAACAGTAAAATCGCAAAAAGTTAAAAAAATATTTAAATAAATCAGATTATTTTTGGTTTTATGGTTTTTGACTAATCCTAATTTTTAAACTTCAAATGCAATATCTATAAGATACCTTTAAATTAAATTTTCTGAATCTTTAAACAACTTTAAATTACAAAGTTACATACAAACTTAGTTATAAAAACAATATTTCACAAAGAAAATTCTTAACGAAATGATTATGCTTATATTTAAATCAAATTATAAATATTGAAAAAAAAATTTATTACATTTATTTCATGAGCTAAATCAAATAACAGAAATAAACAGATCCCATTAATAATTATTTCCTTATTTTTCTCAGTTAATATCACATTAACCACTAAATCATTTTTAAATCTTTTCAAACAATTTTTTAACTAGGTCAAGAAATCTATTTATTTTAATATTCTCCATTATGTTTTTTGGTAGTAAGACATCGTAAATTGTACGTATACATAATGTATCGTAATAGTTTGATGTTTAAGAATATAAAGTAAAAATATGATACATCATATTTAACAAACACAGAAAACACATTTTATGAAGAAAAATGCCACAAACTGTTATTTCATGTCATAAAATAATTGATTACAACCATTATAAATGTACCATTACCTCAAGTTTATAGTTATTTTTCAATAAAGAGTTAACAAATTTTACGGTTACTTATGCCTTCATGATTTAAGTCAATCTATTTTTTTTATTGAAATAAAAAATAAGTTTATGAAAAGAAAAATATATATTTCACTTAAAAAATAGAAAAAATAGTAATATTTAAATTAAGTAATAAATAGTAAAATTCGTTACAATTTTTTTTAAATTCTAAATATGCCTTTTAAGAAGAATAAGATTTCATTTCATTTTGTACTGTTATAAAATAATTTTAAGGATAAAATATTATTTAATTTGATATTTGATTAAATCGAGAAATCATCTCATAACAAAAATTATAAAAAATTAAAAAAATGTATTAATTGCTTTCAAATTAAAAACTTTTTATTTACAATTTCTAGTATTTTTATAACAAAATATATATGGGATGGGTTTTCGTGTAAAAATTTATCTTGAGCGATCACACAATGACACAAATGGAATGTTGCCCGGTATTTATTTCTTGAAATTTACATTGATATTTTTTTATTTTGATATCATGTTTTATCATGTACTATATTTTTGGTCATAATATTAAAAAGGACAGATTTTCGTGCTGAAATTTACTTTATCTAATTTTAGACAATTAGAAAACGGATTTTTACAAATTTTTGGGTATTTTTTCCTCAAAAGAAATTGTTTTGAAAACAGTTATTTTCACACTTAGGTAAGTAGGTATTTCAAAACTAGTAAAAATGGAAGACGTAAATGAAGATCCATGACTTGCCTTGCTTTCAGAAAATGATATCGATATTCTTATTAAATAAAAACGAAACTACTTTAATGAATACCCAGAGGGCACTTGGCATTTTCAATAGTTGGAAAATTGAGAGAAATACGCGAAACAACAAAATTATTCCCGAACTTTTGGAAATTGAAACCGCAAAAAGCTTATCATCAATCCTATCACGATTTTCCGTAGAAATGAGACGAAAGGATGGTGAAGAATATCCCCTGAAAAGTCTTTACTTAATATTAACTGGTTTATTGCGACATTTATGGCAATATGACAAGATTGGGTCGAATTTTCTTGACAAGTCAGACGATCGCTTTCTTTATTTTTGACAAAACTTTGAGGCCAAATTGAAAGATTTAAGTAGAAGAAGTGTTGGTGGTACTGTAAGGAGAGCAGATTCTTTTACCAAGGCCGACCTTCTATAGGCATCCACTACCAAATATAATAAATGCTATCACAGCAACCAATAAGCATAAACTACTTGTCGAAAATTATTTGTACTATTGCTTCTAGTGCTGAGTTAAAAGGACGATTCACGGCTCATGTTTATGGCATGCATAGATAATTACTAAGTATGGTACAATAAAATATTAATTCATTTAACATTTAATTGATCTATTGGTCTAATGACTTATTTATTATTTATCTAGACCGGCAAATTGTCCAATATTCAATAGTAATAAACGTCTACGGAGAAATATATCTATATCGATAAGCAATACCAAATTGAACTTGACTGAACTTGAAGTAAGCTTATTAGGTTAGAAATTGATAAAGCTATAATAGATTATCTTACAGATATTTTAAAGTTATCTAATAGAGTCAAGTATATTTTCTTAAGTCTCTTACTGATTTACTGTAGTCATTTTTTATCCTCCAGGTAGGCATAAACTCACCTGGATTTCTCTTGATGCTTGTGATTTAGCCCTGTCACCCATAGACATTTTTAACCCAAAATCATGGGAGTGCATGTAATAAAAAAGACTGGAAATACCAAATTAATGGTCCGAAGCTCAACATTAACTCTTTAGGATATTAATTAAATTTATAAATTAAAAAAATATCAATACATGTGATATAATTAATAATATAATATATTCCATTTATCAAATTTGGTTCAATATTACTAATATTATTAAAATTATTAACTTGTATCCATAATAACGATGTATTAATATTAATAATACATACATACATCTATTTATTGAGTCAATTACATACGTATTAAATAGTTTTAAAGTACCTAGTTTAATTTCATGGCAATAGGTATATTAAGCCGGATTAGACTGAACATAAATATTTAAAATCATTTCAAATAAATGTGTTAAGAATATAATCAACTTTAAAATGTATATTATTTTTAGTTGAGGATTATACTTAATAATTCAAACTTATTAAATTATGTGTATTTCTGTCCCGTAGAAACATTACGATTCTAAAAGATAATCTATAGTAGAATTTCCATATATCATATATTTTATTTTTGTTTATGTACCACTATTTGATGTATTTGTCCATATCGTATAGAACATAATTTATAATAGTTCGACATAGTTCTGTTCTATGAGACAGACATTCAGCTATTACATTTATATAAAATGTTTTACCTTATACGTGCTATAGGTATAAAATTAATAGACTGTATACCACACAAATAAAATAATTATATAAAACTTGAGTCTGTATAAAGCTCAATGAGTGATACATTTTTTTCGATTAAAAACAAACTTCTATTCTATCTTATTTTAAAAGATATACTATAAAATACATAAGTGAGATTTTTATTCATAAATTCGTCGAATCAACTATAGGATATACGATATTGTATATTTTTAGAAATGCTGCGTTCTCAATTGTATAACTAAACGGAAGACTATAGCTCTACAAAATTCGCTCAATGAAATAGTAAAAGTCAATTTCAATAAGTAGCTGTCAAAGCTAGCTGTTGTGGTTTTATCCCAGACATTGATTCAGTGATAATTAGAAAAAGTTCTTCTCTAGAAGAAATGAAGGACGGAGAGAGTATCTATATTTCCATGGCTAGTAAACTACTCAGGGTCAAAGCTGAAGCTGCCGGATTATCAAACAAAGCATCATTCTACTTTTCTGCATCATCTGGAAATATCAACATGGAAATATGCATGTTCAGATGAGAATCCTGATACTATAGTATCATTCTTGGAAAATATAAAAGGCGATGGATATGACACATATAAAATCGATATAGCTCGTGACTATTCCGGGTATTTCCAACTCGATGAACTTATAGAATATTTCATAGAATTGAAACAACTTCACGTAGGATTTTCGAAAGAGCAGACTAATTTTAATTTTCAACTTACTGGACTCCTATTGGATGAGAGTTAAATTTCTTTGTTTGAGTTGAATGTCTACCTTACATACTACTAAATCGACGTTATCATTTTTCAAACTGAAAATTTTGAATTTCATTAAATATTAAACTTTGTACTAGGCGAAAAGCTAGGGCAGATTTAAATTAATGCAATTTGTGCAAAGTTTATTCACTTTCAAGACTAATTATATCTAAGAATGCATATTTATAGTCAATCCATTTAATCAATGCAATATTTTGCATTTCGGAATATCATAATATAGTAGACATTAACCTGGCGAGGCTGTGTTCAAAATAATAACAAATGGTGTTATTGTAATGATGAAAACTTTGAAACTAAAAACAAGGTTTTTATTTCGTTGGCAAAATGTTAATATACAATAATCGATACATTTAATCATGCAATACATAACGCAGTATTTTGAATTTCGAAATCTTACAATATAGTGGAACTACAAAATGTTTATATTTACAGATTACAATTTTTTTTCTTTCCTTGAAGCTTTGTTGTTGTTAGTTCTTTAACACAAATAATGTTTAAATGAAATTGAGGCTAACATTCGTTTTTTATTTCATTTCATTTATTTTAAGATTTGAGCTAACACACTTTTTGCCATTTGGGCTTTAAATATAAAATATATTTATGAAATTATTTATCAATCGGATTACTTTAATATAACTGATGAAACAATTAGTGATTTGACTATCTATAAAGATGTATGACCTATTTTAACAATTGTACTTTTAAAAAAATTGTATTTTGATTATTTTTGCAAAACTAACTAAACATAAGTAGATGCCAATAATTAAATTGAACAGTGTATATAAAAGAACATGAGAAGAGTTTGGCCAAATCCTCTTGTTTTGACTTTTTTTTGAAAATGTTAAGAATGGATTGCTAAGAACTTTACTGCTAACGGGGAAGGTATCAATTAATCTTTTAATTAGAGAATATCATAACCTCATAGCCATGGACGTTACTGCTATTGGAGAAGATATCTTTTAATTATAGATTAGAAGTTTAATTTACATAAATTTTCTTTTTTGTACATTCTTATATATATATAGTATCTCAGTAAGCATTAATAATTGAATGTAGAATATATAATTTTATTTAACTTAATAACTTTGTCCCAGAACAGCATTTAAAAATTCTCTTTTAAATGAAATATTTACCGGCTATTTTAAAAGTTATAGGAGAGAATGTAAAAAAATTATTATAAAAATTTGTTTTTAATGCAATTATAGATAGAATTTTGATAGATTTAATATCACTGGAAATATCTATAACACGATATTTTTTTAAGTTCTGTACTAAAACTTTTGGATCACATGGTATAATATCAATCTCTGAATAAAATTTTCTTTTACAACTAATACAAAAATTAATGAAATTAAATAAGTAAGTAAGTAAGTCACTCCTAAACAGTACTACAAGCGAACAGTAGCAATACCTTTTATGGACCACTTTAATGATGAAATGTAGTCGAGATTTTCTCATGTTCAGCAAAAGATTGCTGGAGCACTGGCCATCCTCCCGGCAGTCATGGAAAATGGATTGGAAAAAATGGTTATACAATTTGCAGATTACCAAGGAGAGATACCATCACCTTCCACCTTGAACACTGAGATGGCCTTTGGTCGGCGAAGTGGAAGGCGTTAAGGGTGACATTCTCGATACAGTTGCAGCAACTTCAAAAATGTGTCCCCAAATAATGTATCCCAACATTCACCATCTTATCTGTATTGTTGCAACGATACCGGTGCGAGCGTTCGTATTCTCGACTTCTCAAAATCTATCTTCGATCAACAATGGTTTAGCTCTGCATGGTCGCCATACATCGCACAATACCTATTGATTTAGATAAACTGATCACAAACTTCGCAAAGAATCATCTTCGGCGATTCGAATTATTGAGCATTCTTGATGGTACATATTCATATTTCTGATTATATATTAGCTTACTAGAAAGTATGTCAGTGCCACGTTATCAGACAGGCCAAATTTTAAATATTTTCTGTTTGTTTAGCTTTTCTTTCTATAATCTTTCTAATTAGATTTTAAATATCTTTTAATTACATAGCAATTCTTGATTAGAGCTTTTTTTTCATAAAGAAAGAAACGCTAAAAAATAGAAAAAATGGAAAAAATGCGGGGGTTACTATAACAAAGTGTTACCGACTTATTTAGTTTGAGATCTTTCTGTGTCATATTTTTGTTCTGATTAGCTTAGTATATATTATTTAGTTTCAGGACATTTGTGTCATATCCCATAGTTATGTCCTTTTGATCTTGTGTCCCCTCTCATGAAATATTAGGACCGCGCCTGATCTCATAGTCTCAAACTGAATATAAGTCAGATTTATCCACTATATTATAATCTTAAAAATTAAAAAAAAATAACTTAATACAAGGGAATTATCATGTTATCAAATGACTTCTGTTAAAAATCAAAGAGCTTCATTTCTTTGACTCCTTACCCTGCCCAAGTGAATAGATCAGGGAGTCCCAATTGAAGAATTTTCAATTTGAAATTTTGTAGAAGGTGGCATCTATCAATTATAGTTTTGGCAATTAGCTTTTTTTACAAGGTATCGTTAAAAACTCTTTTTTTCAAACTCTCTTAACAATTTATTTTGAATAAAAAAATATTCGTTTTTTGAAATTATCCATATAAATTATATTTTGATCAAAATCACATTCGAGATTTTGTAAACGATATTTATTCGATAAGAGTATTATTTATAATTATTACTAAATATATATAAAGTATTAATTCTTTGTATATTTGGAATACATGTGTACTCGAACACTAACATAAACGGTTATCCTAACTAGAAATATAGCATAAAATTCTAAAACCGAAAAAAACACAATTTTACATTTAGCATAATTTTTTTATAAAAATCTTTAGCATATAAAGACTTTTAAAAAAACCTTTTGCATAAACCCAATGAACATTGACACGTCTTTAGATTTCTTATGACGTTGGTAAACATTTTTTTATTCCTTTTGACTTTAATTATTTTTGCTAATGATTTTAATTTTTACTTTATTTTAGTGATGGTATAAATAATACCAATGATGAAAATACGTGTCAAGAAATATGGATTGTATTCACAAGAAAGTCCCATATTTAATTTACAGAATAGATTTATTTCTATTGTGAAAACTTTAAAACCGGTTCCGATTAAATTACAAAAGAAGAAAAACAATTTAGCTATACAACTTATATTTTTCATTATTTAATTTTCTACTATATATTTTTTGTCACATAACACATTAGGTACAATGTATACAAAAATATATGAGTTGAATTTATTGAATTTATATATGAATTTATTTTATATTACAATTTTTCTGAATATAGCAAAAAGTTTAAGATTTTTATTATTTATCAATTAATTTTTTAATTTTTTATATTAATTTATTACGTCATGAATATAATTGATCATTTATTTAAAAAAAATATATATTTTTGAATGCATCAGATATATAATTTTAGGTTTCAGAATAAATAAAATTCAAATACAACTGTCAATACAACATAGTGAACAGAATAAAATATTAAAAATCTTCATATACTTTGAATATTTTGTAAAATACTTTAATACTTTTGTAACAAAAACTTCAAAATAAAACAGTTTTACACAAATGTTGTCAAACTAAATGTACTCGCATAGTTATGAGCAACAACAGCATTTCTTTTTCTTCTCATTTTCAGTTCTGTAATGAATCACAAATTAAGGGACAAATATAATGATTGAAAACAGTAATAATAAGTGAAAAATTAATTGTAATGTAACTGTAATTAACAAATGTAAAAAAAGACAACTGTAATTTTTGACAGTTGTAATTAATTACAACTTGGGATGATTCTTCCCAATATCCAGGATAATTGGAAGAGCCAGTAGTTTCGTCTTAACGATTTGATCAGATGCACTATCAAATCCACTATTTAATTATCAATATTTTTCAATATTTACCTATTTTTGCACACTTCTCTATTTCTCAAAATTTTAAGTGGTTCTTATGGCTTTAATCTGAAAATAATATAAGCTTTATTAGTTGGCCACGTTTACAGTACCGCATAATTTGTGGTACTTATACTATTACAATGTATACTATATATAAACTAGTATACTAATTAAATTTATATGACTTTTTGTATCGTATTGCCTGCTCTAATTATTAAACTAGCGATCAATAAATTTGAAATGTACGGAACTTAAGAATATATAAGTAACCTCATCTTTCTTAGCAGTTTATGCTAGTTTAAAATAGATTGGCATTAAAAGTAAATAATCTTAATCAATTTTAGCGGTTTTTATTATATTAAAAACAAAATTTTAGTCAATAGTTAACTCTGCATATATTAAACAAACTGTATTAATGAAAACTGAATTACTACGTAAACTTAAATATATAATTATGATGTTTTAAAATTCATTGTTCTAACATTTGAAAACTTATAGTCAGTTCATTAATAATTATATAAAATCGTTACAATTTTTAGAATGTATTTAATTTTGTTTATTGAAACTACCTCTCATTCAATTTATAGTGTTGTGAAGTAGAGTTGTAATGTAATGTAGGCAAATCACTTATTTTAGGTTTCAAATACTAAAGTTGTAAATTATTATATGTGAATATTTACAATTGTCACATATTACAGTTGTAATTTATTACATCACTTTATAGATATAGGTATAATTTTCTAAATTTGTTCTACTTACTGGGTGATTTCATCTTGGCTTTTACTAATGGGGGCAGGATGTGTGATACCAAGTACACTAACAAACTCGTCAAAATTAATTTCTCGATTGTTGTCCAAGTCAAACATGTTTAACCATTTCTATTAAAAATATTTAAAAATAAATTCTGCATTTTATATGATTTGAAAATACCATGAAATAGAGTATACGCAGGTAATATTTTCTAAGTATTTTTAAATTTTAAGCACATCTTACCTGTTGTGAGAAGTTATGTGTAATGGCGCTTTTTATATATATATATATATATTTCACATAAAAGCAACAATAACTGTTTAAGTTTGAAAAGAGAACTAACTATCAAAATAACTTCACTAGATAGGCAAACTACTTCGCTTTATATGTAAGACAGCGTTTGATTTAAAAACTGGCAAATCAAATTTACATAAAACAATTCTCTATAAAAACATATATTGTTATAAATATAGCATATCCGACAATAAAGATTCATATTATGTATAAAATTAAAATAATTTATACTTATGCAATGATAAATTTACCGATTTGGTCTGCTTCAAGAACTATTGAAAAATTATGTGAAGAACAAGATTTCACCATTTGGACTTTTGGCCCGTTTTTATTTCGGACAAATTTAATTAAGGTTGCTAATCGAAAGAAAAGTTATTTCGATATCGAACGATAAAAGGGGATATCTGTCCGAAATATCTGTCCGATATCTGTCTGAATTAGCCCCATTTTATTGATATTTTTATCTATGACTGCCAAATACATTCAGAATTACCATCTTAATTTTACATTCGGAAAATTTAGTTATTATTATTTCACTGTTAAATCTTAAACGAGTTAAAGGCAAATAATATTCGGGATTTGATTGCGACAACATTAACTTTATATTATGGTTTATTAACTTTAACCTTATTACAATTAGACAATATTTCGATATTAACTCAAATATACAAAAACATTGCATAGGGCCAATTGTAATCATAAATCTCGTTGATAAAAAGTCGTTCATAAACGTTCGGAATCTATCGATAATTATAACAGGAGAATTTCCACATTGAAAAAAGAAGAATATCCAATGCTCTAAGCAATCTTATATGCATTAATATGAAAGAAATATTCTATATGATACATTAAAAAATGATGAATCTATGATTAATTTTGTAATTAACGATTACAGGCTGAGAATTGCTGCGAATTATAACAGTTTTGATATATTTTAAATTTCTGGGTATGAATACATATATGTAGTCGATAAAAATATTTTTAATATTTAAATTTGATGATGATTCATTTTAATATATAAAACTCATAAAAAATGTTGACAACGTTCTCAAAGTATAATGGAATACAGTTTACCAATTTAATTAAATTTATTAGGAAATTTAATAAAATTGATATGATATAGTTTAACTTCTTTCCACAAAGGATAAATATTCCAATTGAATATAAATTCGTAGTCTAAAATTTATTTTCATAACAAATAGATAAAAATATATATAAAAAAGCTTAGTTTTATTCAAAAATCAATTAAAGTGACGTCATCATAATCATCTATATACGATCAGAACAAAATGTGCTGATTGATTTTTATACTTAATGAAATGGTAAAGTATTGACTTTTTTATTGCACATTTTTATTTAAGTTGTTAGTTCATTACGAAGTTGGTTATTTTTACTCTTTATAAATGGTATAAGGCCAACAATTTTTGGTTTAATGTTTTAATTTTGTAAAATACTCATATTATTCCTAAAAATATATAACAAAACTCTCTCTGTGAAATGATACCTCGAATAATTGTTATTTTTTCAATTTTGAACCAATTCTAAAGATTACAAGATGTTTTGTATTCAAATTTTATGCAAAAACTGTTTTATAATACTTTTATAGGATATTATCTTGTATATTTTTATTAATTTCCAATCTGACTCAGTCCGACAAATTATATAGATAATCACAGATATAAATACATAAAATATATATTCACAGGTTATACAAATCCTACAGGTAAACCACGCTAACTCATCAAGGACAAAGTTAATTGACACTAATAGATGCCCATTTATACTCTAGCAGTTTCTCCACCATATGATAGAGAGATGAGTGCCATAAGTCAATAAAAAAGGCTTTAACAACAATACGTGATTATGGATTGGCATTTACACCTGCTAAAGTTGCACAAATCTATTCTTTTTTCTATATTCCCTGTCTAATTAATTTTATTAAAAGTGTATTTAATAAAATTTTATAATTTTTTTTTGTTTATTAATTAATTATGTTAAAAAATGTAATTGATCAATGATTTACTTTTAGGTTTAAGTGTACGAGATAACGGTAAACTATGTGAGATAGATATTTCATACATAATTATATAAATATATATTTTTTATATATTAACCCCACCGTGTAAATTGTATATTTTTATTATTAATTAATTTTAAAAACCAATTGTTGACTTACATCAACGAAGTCCTTCTTAAGATGATTTTTCTCCACGTACTTTTCCAAATCATCGACAGTAATCACATGATCATTATCTGTATCTATGGTGTGAAAAATTTTAGTAAACTCATCTGCCATGGTTGCAGTTCGTTGGCGTCTATAGACTTCTTGATGTCGGGTGAGACTCTAAGGAGATACCTAGTTCGAAAATCTAAAGTAACACAATTGTTGGACGCACACTATATATATAAATCTAAGCCCAATATATTTTCAAGTATGAGTAATATGTAATTGCGCACTGTTCGAAATAGCATTTGTTTCTTTTCCTTTTCACGCAAATAACATTCACAATAGAAGGCAGAGTAAAAGTAATTGGAACTGAACTACGGAATAGTAGTATAGCATAGATACCAACATCTTCACCAACTCGTTTAGAGTTAGTTATATGCTTGATCAGCGGATGGAATGCTTAATATAATGCAAATGAACTGCGCTTTACTTAGAAAACGTTTAGGTAATATTTACATAAATTGCACAATCTATAACATTTTTAGCACCAAATTTTCTCAATTGTATCAAAATAATTCACAGTAGGTAATGAAAAATGTTTAACCTTTAAATAAGAAATTTGCAATGAATAATTAATAATATCCATTTGAATCCCTTGTAGTCTGGGGGCAAAATAGGTAAAATAGCCTGGACCTTGCATTAAGATGTGCCAAACGTTTTATTGCCTTTATTTGACCTATATAGTCCCTAGAGTCAGAAACCAGTTGATGCCACTCTGGCACCCTTGAGCATTTTGAAAAAATTGCAATTTTTTAAGATGGCCGCCGCCAAATTTTATGTCGATGATTTCTCGAAAACTAATCCACCTAGCAACATGGTTTTGGTGTCTAGCCCTATGTTTTCTTGGTCTAGGAATCATATAAAACCACCAGCCCGAACCCTACACCACTCTAGTATCATTAAAATAGAATAGAGTGGATAAAATTCAAGATGGCCGCCAAATCTGAGCCTTTTTAAGCAAACTATATCCTACCTTCTCACCTGCTGCAAATACGAAGCTGATATTCGTGTTCATATATATATTTGTGTTTTTCATGAATCTAATTAAGAACTCAATAAACTTAAAAATTTATAAACAGTAAAAAAATTATTTCATATGTCTTATTTCTTATGTGAAAGACTTTAAGTGTTGTCATCACCAGGTGTTGCTAGTCTGATCGTTTTCAGAGAACAATGTGCTTTGAATATAGTGAATGTTCAAGGGGATGATGATAATACAGCAGCTATTTCAAAGAGCATTACGAGCGAAACTGTCAAGCCAGAAAAATGGGTTTCTGAAACTAGACTAAACCATGATAATGTGAATGCTAATGTCAGTTCGACTTTGCTCAATCTTCTCGGTGAGCTAAAAATGTCTAATTGTCATCATCTATGGTTGCTAGTATTATCACGAGTCATTTAACTAAAAGTTCAACTCTTCATCAAATAGTCATTTCTAACTATCTAAAACAAAAATATTTTTGTTAAAGAGCTTCACCACTTTGGCATCACTGTCAACTATGATGAGTTCAAACGCTTCAAAGCATCGGCTGCAGCCGCTGCTATGTCAAATAACAGTCCATATCAAGATCTGGTTTCAGGTGCACATCTGATACAGTCTGTTGGTGATAATTTTAATGCCACTATATGCTCACAAAATGGATTAAAGCAAACGCATAGTATTATGGCATTGATCATGACTCAGACCATGTCGAGTGCACCACCTGACAGCACAATTAAACCGTCTACCAGTAATACGAAAATTACGCAAAGATGAATTGAAAGAACCTGTGATGCCCGCCTTGAATGTGCATCTTTATAAGGAACCAAAAAAGCCATGTATGAACTTTTGAGTTTTGCGTGAACTTCTACTTGGTGAAGACATGCAGAGTTTTAAAGAAATGATTTCATTACTTGACACCAGATCGACAGAGAGTCGCACAACAAGTCTCTGGGTTGATTCATTGATCAAACCTGTGATACTGATGATGCAATTCGTACGAGCAGAGCGAGAAGGCGACTGGCCTTTGCACCTGGCAACATCAACAGCCATGCTACCATATTTTGCAGCTGCAGGCCACTGAATTACTTCAAGTATGGAACAGTGTACCGTATGAAGATGGCGAAGAGGCCTATGGATCTCTTGAGACACTTCATGAAGGGTGAGCATGTGATGCGACACCAACCCGGATTGTGGAACGCAATTTGGTTTGATATTTTGATCGAGACAACAGCAATGAGATATAGCCATGGATTGGCTGTAGTTATTGGCATCACTTTAAACCATAAAGCTCTGAAACGCTGGGCACTTGCTCACCCTATATCAAGCCAACTGGAAAAGACTTGTTGGACATGACAGAAAACCATCATACAAAGCAAATGACTGTACACAAAGAAGAAAGCAAGGCAAGAAGAAAGACTGATGCTAAGGACAGGCGTAAGCTGTGTGTGAAGCTTGATTCTTGCATCCCGCCTCTAACACCCAATGAGCATCCATCTGCATTAGATAACGTAGTGAGTGGCAAGCTGGCCCCCGACAAAGTGAACGTGGATAAAGCTTGTAGTATTGGCTGTCAGCAGCTGGCAACATTTCAGGATGGACTACCTGATAACTTCTATCAGCCTCTGAGCAAAGAAGTAGTGACCATGGAAGCGAGTAAGAAGTCCATTCAAATAGGAAATGTAAACGTGTATGACACAACGCTAATATACTCACGAGTAATTGCTCTCCACCCTCCGCGGAATGTATCAATGGTTGAAGTTCTCAAGTTTGAACTAGCTCCGATACCAACGTCCATGTTTCTGGATTTGGGAGACATGCGCACTAGTGGCTCAAAATCTGTTTTGAAGAATAGACTCGGTGTGCAGATACCATCTAGAACAGCAGAATCACCTGACGTTATTGTGATCGATGGCTGTGCTCTTTTATGGACAGTAAACTGGCCTTGGTGTTGTTGAGGACTTTGTTGATAACATATGTCAAACTGTTCTAGGGAAGCTGAAAAATGCTAATGTCAATTTAGTATTTGATCGCTACTATGACTACAGCACTAAATCAGGCACAAGATCAGCACGTGGAAAAGCTACCTGCAGATCTCACAAATTGAACAGGCAAACACAGCTACCACCTCAGAATACGGTATTGACGAACACAGCAAACAAAACCCAAATCATTGACCTCATATGCACAGATATATTAAGCAAAGCACAGGTAAAATGTGAACCTTACCGACTGGTTGTCACTGGCTGTAGTGCTACACCACAACAGGTGCTGCGGGGTTAAATAACTGACAGATTGGACATCACCACTACACACGAGGAAGCTGATATCATCATTGTACAACAGGTGATCAATGCAGTGACCAACGATAGCAACACCAAAGTACAAGTGCTCTGCAATGACACCGATGTTTTTGTACTACTAGTATACTTTTATTAGTCACACCAAATGTCATGTCAAGTAATTATGAAAGGAACACACAAAGACAGAACCTTGATAGACATTCAAAAAACTGTACATCAACACAAGGATATCATACCCAGCTTGATACCAGCATACGTACTCTCTCCGGGTGCGACACAGTTGTATATCTGTATGGAATTGGCAAGGGAACTGTCTTAAAGAAACTGAAATCTCACACTCTAAATAAAATTGGCAGTCTGGATACAGATATGACAGATGTTCTGCAAGAAGCAACAACATTTATCAGTGTCTGTTATGGTCAACAGAGTGAAGATATGTCTGTTGCCAGGGCCAGATCATGGGCGGCTAAAACCGCACAGTCTCGCAGTGAAACTCCTAAACTCTGTTCACTTCCTCTGACAACACAATCATTCCATGAAAACGTGAAACGGCCACAATTGCAAGCTATCTACTGCTTATCCACACCCAATCCTCATCCCCCAAAGCTAGATCCAACAGAATATGGTTGGATCAGACATGAACAGTCCAAATCTTTGGATGCTGTGGCAATTCCTAGCGGCGTACCACCAGCTCCTGCGCTGTGATGCAGTTAATCAAATGTTCATGTTCCTCATCAAAACCTTGCTC
>JAUZNC010024232.1:5697-18222 GCA_034780395.1 Vannuccia rotundouncinata | reverse complement strand
ATGTACAAAATTGTTTATTATCCACTATTTATCTTGAATATCTTTGTGAATCTAATGTTTTAAGAATTCTTGCCCCTCATAACAAGAAAAATAATTTGATAAAAGGATTCATTCATCTTCTGCTTGCAGGCTGAACAGGAGGACTGTGGAACAGAT
The DNA here is from genome assembly GCA_034780395.1 of Vannuccia rotundouncinata. Classification (NCBI taxonomy): domain Eukaryota; kingdom Metazoa; phylum Platyhelminthes; order Proseriata; family Coelogynoporidae; genus Vannuccia; species Vannuccia rotundouncinata. The sequence goes on along the minus strand of JAUZNC010024232.1, from coordinate 18,066 downwards.
GTCTCTGGACCAGACCTCGAGAATGGGGAGTCCACATGTGGAAGCTATCCGAACATGGATGAAGTGATGCACTCTTCGGCGGCAGTTCGTCACAACCAGCACCGTCTGGAAGCCAGCAGTGTCGGGAGTGGAGAGAGCAAGGACACCCTACCAGCGTCCACGGGAATAACTTCCGGAGGTGGTGCCGAGAGTGGAGTCACTCCAGCTAGCGAGGAAAATACTGATAACTATTGTTGGATATGTCACAAGGGAGGCGAAGTGAGTTTTTTTCTTCTTTTATATTAAATATATTTTCCGTTCAAAATAAGCGATGTCCAAAGTGGTTTTTTATATCAGTTTTTATTGATTTTTTTCGTTTAAATTTAAAATTGATTATCTAAGAACAGCATTGCAACTATTATTAAGCATATCAATATTTCATCACATACTTTACTTCTTTTAAAAAATTAACTCACAATTTCGTTTATTGTTTTGTTATTTATTATCTTCGAAAAAAATGTTCCATTGTTCATGTTTTTGTGGTATTTTCTAGAAACTAAAACTTGTCCTCATTAGTTAAAAATTATTTCGATAAAAGTTTATTAATAGATTATTATTAATTACATATTCGAATTACTGGGTTGGTTGAATTCGTTTATTAATCGATATTCAGAATATTATATATAATTTAATTATCTTGATTAATTGTTTTAAATTTTAGTGTAATGCATAAATATTGGAATATTAATTATCTTTCTTTAGAAAATGCGTCCTCCAAAATATCCTCTGATGAAGGTTGTTTTATGTTCAGTTGTATTTTTTATAACACCGCTAATTTGGTGATTCTATTCAATCTGTTAGCATGTATTAATTTTCTTTGTTCAATTTGTTTTTAATTTATCTTTGATATGGTTTTTAGTTACACTTGTTTTGTCAGTTGGATTTCGGGGCCAATACACTGGTCATAATTTCACTAGCAAGCCAAGACTTTGTTCGAATTTATTTATCATTGCTTTAAATTTATTACTGACACAGAATTAATTAGTTTTTTCTTTTTTTTCATTTTTACTTTTGTGTAACGGAATTTTCAATCGTAAGGAATTTGCTATTGTAATGATTATTTCAATGAGCTAAGACAGTGATAAATTATTTTATTAAAATAATTAATTATAATCAATGTTACACATAGAATATGAGGAAATATATATCTCAAATTTATTTTTTTATCCACATTTTTTCCTTCTATTATACATTTAGGTTTTTCTTAAATATTTTTAATTAAACATTAATTAAAAATTTTACTGTAAAATGTTCACTGTTAAGAGCCAATATTCGAATTACAGCGTTGGTTGAATTCCTTCAATAATCAATATTCGGAATATTATGTATTTATCATTTAGTTAATTATTTTGGAATTATATTGGAATATTAATTATCTGTCTTTAGAAAATGCATCCTCCAAAATTTCCTGTGATGAAGGTTATTTGATCAATATTTCAATGTTCAGTTGTATTTTTTATAACACCGCTAACTTAATTTACTTTCTTCAGTTTATTTCATACATTTGTTTCATCTTGAAATTGTTTTGTCAGTTGGATTTCGGGGTCAAAATTGTACATTATTCTACTTACAAGCCAACCATTTGTGCGAATTTTTTATACTGATAGAGTATAAATTTGTTTTTTCTTTGTATAATTTTTAGTTTTGTGTAACAATTGGCACAGTATATTACAATCGTATGGAATTCGCTATGGATTTATTATTGGACCTATATGTTTGCTATTTTAATGCCTATTTCATGCACACGAGCTAAGTCATAAAAAGTGATTATATCAAAATAATTAAATGTAATCAATATGGCATTATTATATAATGAGGAAATATATATGTAAAAATTTATTTATGGATACTCAAAGTTTTTTTTAATTCATGGTTAAGAATTATTTTTCTTATGACGGAATGTTTCGGAGAGGCACATTTTTTTCTTTAATTGTATAGTTTAAATTTAGTTTTTAATTTAAAATGTCATTGGTATATTTTAATTACCTATATATTTATGGTATATTAATTATTATGATTTTTGTCTAATTGTCTAAAATGTGGCTTTCTAATATATACGTAGTTAATTCAGTAAAACCAGAGAACTCATATAAACAAATATATTTTATTTATGATGATGTAAATACAACGTAAAATCTTATACGTCTGAAGAATGTTTTATATTATTGTATTGTGGGAGTTATGGTCAATTGTTAAATCCTTTTAAAGGGTTATTCTTTTAAATTGTGTTTTACAGCTCGAATGTGTAAATCGTTTGATTTAAATAAATTCGATTTTGGAAATGTATTTTGTGTAAGGTGATAAAATGTTTTATAATATTTTCAATATAACGTATATTTAAGGTGTGAGGAAAGTTTTGTAATACGTTAATAACAATATTATTGATCAGGTAATTAATTTGCTTAAAGCAGAGTAAAGCGTCTCTACATTTTCTGCGGCCTACGTTGTACTATGGGTATGGTTATCACATGTTTGCTCGTATATGTAGTGTTTGCATCACAATAGAATACCACTAATTTTATTGTGTGATGCCTTACATTGTTCATTTAAATTGTTGCCTTTTTGTAATATTTAAGCACACCCTTTATAAATTGTCACTGATCAGAATACTGGTTAACCGCAATAGGCTTTTTAGGCATATTATCATCATGAACAATGTCCGTCTGATCTATGTAGTTTTCAAAACAAATTGTTTTGTAGAGACGAACATGATCATTTTATTTAATCAAAAACCGTAATTTTACTTTTGACTCGTCTGCTAAATTGAACTATTTTATTTGTTATTGTATGGTTACATATTTTAATTACGAAAAATCAACGCTTTATACGTGTGCCAATTCCTTTCGTGTAATTTTACTTTTTACCTATGAATACATGATTAAGGTACTAGTATTAATTCAAATCTTTTTAGGTCTTATCTACAGTTTTATGCTGAAAACTCGTGCAAGTAACAATAGGAACAATCACTCATTTAAAAAATATGTTACATTGTATACATAATATAACAATGTTTTTATTTCCCATAGTTTTTGGTTATCTTCGGTAATAAGGTCATTACAATTGTTTTCATTTGGAATAATGAATATTAAACGTTACAATTTTATATATTCCGACATAAACTTTAACACCATTTCTCTATTTATAGGTGATGCTTTGCATGTATTGTCCTCGAGTCTTCCATAAGTCCTGTGTCCAACTGGCCACCGTTCCAGCGGATGATTGGCTCTGTCCTGAATGTGAAGCACAAATGATCTCGGAAAACTTAGAAACAATGTCAAAACAATGGCGAACCGTTTCCTTAGAGACGTTGATAGAAATGATCACATTTCTAATCGATAAATTGGCCGAACTCGGTTGTGTAAGTTTGAAGCTTGTTAATTTCATGTACGTAGCAGATTAAATAATACCTTAATCAAATCGGATTTTATATTATAACTTAAATTTTAAAAAATCCATAGGAATATTGACCATTTCGATAAAAAAACTTTTTGTTGATGTTTTATAAGACTTAAGATTAAAAGTCGTCATAATTTTCAGAAAACTTATTCTTATATCGCTTTACAAAATGATAACTAATATCTGTAATATGCTGGACTATCGATAATTTCGCTGTTGTAGGCGATGCATTTTCGAGAACCAGTTGACGTAAAAGAGGCTCCTGACTATTCAGACTATATTTTCAAACCAATGGATCTCAGTACATTACGAAAGGTGTGTTTTATTCAATGATCTATTGTTCCTGCATATTTTTAATATGTTGACTATTGTTGCGTTTGTGTATTGTAGAATACTGTTAATGGAGAATACAAAAATCCGAATTCATTTTTGGCCGATTTCAAATGGATTGTGCATAATTGTACTATTTTCAATGGAAGTGAGTTAGCTAACACATTTTGTATGAAGTATTTTTTTAAGTCCAACTGTTCGTAAACATTATGGCCCAAACCAGTACAAACATTTGAATTCAGTGATGCAAACTATTAAAATCTTTAAGGACATTATTTTGTAGCTTGTGGAATATAGTTTTGAAATTTTATTCTAAATTACAAATTTTCATTATTGTGGAAATAACATATTGCAATTTATCATTTTAAGAATTTATAATCTTTAATATAAAATGTCTTTTAACTTGGTTATATCGTTAGTTAGACTTCTTTATAAACACGAAACAATACAGTCATTTTTCATTAAAACTTTATCAGCATGAGTATATTATGTAGATTACTCCGCATTTGTACACATTTTCCCATGGCTAAATGAATTTCTTGAGTCACTGCTTTTTATTATCGGAGCTTTGTTTCTGTTTTTTGTAGGTAGTTCCCCTTTGTCACTGGCCGCAAGAACCATGTTTCGTGGCTGCAAACGGGAGATCACTGAGATGTTGGCGTGTCCCGATTGTTACACTACTAAAGTTAGATTCCAAACCGACAAAGACCCCGACCCACTATGGTTTGCCAAACTCTGTGTGAGTTTTCTATAATTTGTCTTCGTAATTATTCTTGATAATTTGAAATTATAATTAATATCGTAAATATATTATATTTAATTATGGTATCAACTGTTACAATATACTATAAAGAATAAACCTTTTTCATATAATATGTAGAAATGTTTTGTATGCTTTATTATTTATTACTATTTGTATAAAAAATAACATTTAAACACTGCATGTGAAAAATAGACTGAAATATATTACAAAATCCTTTTTACATATGCGCACCGGCTGGTGTGAGTTACATCTTATTATGTAACAAAAAACGCTTTACTCATCGATTTTTATGGTAGTAAGAACATATGTCTTGTATGCTTTACGAGTTATATATTAGGTCAACAATGTTTAGTGTTCCAACAAATATTCATAACCTAATAAACTCCACACGTGTGTATTGTGTACCGCTATTATAAGATGTCTTATAAGCTGACGTTATTAAGGCGTGTGTGTACAACTTTTTTTATGGGCAGTATAAACTTTATTCTAGTAGTAATTTTCTTTTATTTGTATTGCAAATATAAGGATTAGCTAGTCTCATGCATAAGTGGTGTTGCTTTGTTAAACTATAGTTTCAATTGTGCACACAATCGCTGTGTGTTGTTATTATTAATTACTGCTCGACAAGATTATTTATTTTCCTTATAGACTATCACCATTATTTCAATTGTTTATTGCAAACACTCTGATTATTAACCTCTGACTGCAAATAACTCTAAATGAATTTGTAATCCCTTTGATAATGACCTCATTTTCTTTTTTATCTTCAAATACAATAAACAGCGTATCGTCCATCCTCTGGTCTGGGTACGACTTCGCAACTTTCCCCTCTGGCCCGCCAAAGTGATTGCAATCGATGGCGACACACTGTTAGCCCGCTTCTTCGGAGACTATGACACGAACTCTGTGCCCGCGGGTTCCGCCTATATGCACGCAATGGCTGGATTCACCCAGGAAAAGGTGGTGAACTCTCGCAGTGAACGAAATCCCCAATTTATGCGCGGATATGAAGAGTTTCGACACCACCTACAATTGATTCGGAAGCGATATCCCGAGTTTGTTCTTCCAGTACAGAAGGAGGACTTCAATTCTAAGCTTGTAGATACGTACTACACTAATTTAGGTATTGTGTTTGATATCTTTTGGCTCCATATTCTGTTAATTTTAATTGTGCCATCTTTAAATCCTTTCCTATCCTCACAGGTCGTCCAAAAAGTGACCCCAAGCAAGTAGTTCCCCCGCCAGTTGCACCCTCGTATCAGGTTAAGCGCATCTCTGATATGAAATTAGTGGCTTCTGCAGCCCGACCCTCGATAACAGGCCCCGCCTCCATAGTTCCCAATTCCGACCTCACCCCTTCCCCACCAACATTGGCCACACAAATTTCAGCCGAGGAGAATGGTGTTCTTCCCGATCATACTCCCACCACCGAAGTTGTCACGGAGACAGACCATTCCCAGCCAATGGAAGTGGATGAGAGTCCGTCCCTGGATCCTGAGCCTTACTCCTCCCGAGAGCCGGTGGAGTGTGTCACTGCAGGAAAGGATGTACAGCAAATGGAGATTTCACCGACTCTATCCTCGTCAGTGGAAGAATCCACTACACAGCACTCGAAGACCTCCATTGTCGAGGGAGGAAGGGAAGAATCTTTGCAGACACTGTAAGTAATTCTTTCCATAGATGAGTAAATTAATTTTTTAATACTGCACAATAATTCAGGGTTCATATAGATCGATCCTTAAAAGTCTTTATAAATATGACCAATAATAAATGTTTAAAAGGACCCAAAATGACATTATAACACAATGGGGGGAGGTAGACTCATTTCAAGCTTTATACCAATTTTGACTCCCCCCACCATATGTACGCTTTTTATACGCATACGCAGTTGAAATTCAATTTATTAAACTGTACATACAATAATATTGGCTATTACAATATTTATGAAGTTTGAAATAAAAGCAGGGTTAATTAACTATTGGAATAATAGCATAACCCGGTTGGTTATTTGGAAGAAATTGTTGCTCTCTCTTGATTATATTAACCGAATTGGGTTTAGTTAATCGAGAATCCGTACTTAATCCAATATAACTGAGTCGATTTCATGTTGTCGGTTATGATACCCGGGTTGTTTAATATAACCGTAAAAAATGATTTTTAGCCGGTTACCATTAACAACCAAGAGCTCCCGAGATATTATCTTAAACAACCTTGATTAATCGAAAACATGAAATGGCCTAGTACTGTTTGTCAAATAGGAATGAACAGTTGGCAAAAAAGGCACAATATTTTTTTATAAGAACGTATGTACACTTTTCTACCTCTACCCCTCCCCTGTACGCACCTGTACGCTTTATCTACCAACCCCTCCGCCCTTGTCTGCGTACATACTTTATCATGGATGTTCCCTATTGTACAATCTAAAGAACTGAGAAGGTCTGCTATAGAAAAGAACATACTATAAGTAAAGAGAAAAATATCCTTACTTTAATGTATCCAATTGTATTTAACAATTTTAAAAGTTTTTGAAAAATATTTTCACAGTTTGGGTTTTTAAAAGTCTTTACATTTTTTTTTACAGTTTAGGGTTTTTGTAAAGTCTTAATATTTTGACATAGTGACTTTGTACGAACCCTGATAATTTAAAATTCAGAATTTACTAAATCCACTGTCATCTATCACGTTTTTATGTGATTTATTTATACCTATATTTTAGAGATAAGCTTCATTTTGAAAGAATTGTGCGTTGTATTCATCCGTATATAAAACACAGTTGACAGGCTAAACCGTGTTTTTATAAATTTTACCAAAAGTATGTCACAATGTATCCATTTGTTTAGTTCCAAATAGGTTATAATATAGAATATAACTGAAATACATTAAATAATTCAATAATCAAAATAATTTGTTTCAGTCTAACTCGCTTCACATACAAAGTTTCAATTTATTTTCTGATTTTTATTAATATTAAAAAAACTTAAAATCATTTCTAATTATATTCCAAAATGATAGTTATTCCAAATTTCCAAACTTTTTCTAAATTAAAATGGTGTCAATAATATGCTATTTTTTCGATAAAACATCATTTGGTTTGAATCGTAAGTATTCTAAACACTTGTAACTAAAAGTAAATATTTTAGTTAACCAATTTCAAGAATGGACCAGCGACCTTATATTCAGGGATGTGATTCTTCCTTATTTAAGGATTTCCATATTTTTTGTTATGATGAGGGGCCCTATTTTTACAAGTCTAGTCACATCCCTGTATCCATGTGACCAAAATAGCCATTTGTCTATTCGGTCATGCAGAACTTTTAGTTTTGTCAAATGTAGATTTGTTGAAAATTAGTTAGATAACTTTTTTAATTTGATAAATTGTAATTAAATATTGACCAATTATAAATTAAAACAAAACTTAATAACTTGAATTCATATTTCTAAATAATATTGATTTTCTTACAATAACAGATGTAATTTGAAATTAAACAAACATTTTACACCATAATATCAAATTTTCGGTAGGTTGAATACGGGGGACAAAATCTTATTATATGATCTTTTATCAAAATAATTTTTAAAAAGAATAGCATACGTATGCACAATTTAGAATGTTGATTATAGCCATAAGTATAGAAAACTGGTGATACAGACCATAGAATATTTGTCAAAAAATTGTTTTTAAATCATTTTGCAACAAAATTGGGCTAACCTAGTATTGGTATTTTTTAATAATATAGGTACACACATAAGTTATGCTATTTCGTTGGACCCGTTGAATTTGTTACATGCCAGAGAGATTAGTTAAACTCTACTTTTTTATATTATGTACCGCTGATGAGGCGTAATAAGTTTGAAAGCTTGATGATAAACCTGAATGATAATAAATTCGAGATACGATGGTTTTATAAAACCCCGACGAGATGTTTAGAAGTGAACACATTCAATTTGTTGCTTTACGAAAACAAAGCACTATTCAAACTAAATGCAAGTTGTCCTTAGTCAGTAATGTTGCTAAAAATGTCATAATATTTGTAATCCAGAATATTAAAAACTAATTAGGTACTAACACTAGAAATTTTGTTCCGAATAGGAAATACAGAAACAGCCTAACTGATATCTGCTGTTTAAACATCATTTCCTCGGGTTTTCTCATTTCCATGCTCGAATTCGTATTCAAATGGTTAGTATTGATTCCTTATCTGAAATTTTATTCGATGAACTGAATTTTTACACAAAATCTTTTGTTATTACAAAATAGTCGTGCACCGTGGCGTTATGCCCACGCTGTTTATCCTATTTCTAAACGTTGAAGCGTTCTTTGTCCCAGAGACAAATGAGTCACTCTGATAAATTTTTGAGACGCAACACGGCCGGGTGACTCATTAATTACTCATCTCGTAAACGAAACACGACATTTTCAATCGTGCTGAAATAATTTGATCATTTTCTGGGGCGGTGAATGTATTACGTACATTTGAATCTTTTTAAAGATGATTTTGTGTGTGTTTTGCAGTCCACCAATGAACTCCACAGCTAATATAGTAAAGTCTCTGGTCTCCAAATGGGAAGAAAGGTTCCTCATCTTTTTCAACGGATTCAAAACGGAAGCAGAGGGCCTTTGTGTTGGCAATTCTACCACTAACAACAACAACAATAAGGGGAACAGACCCTCCCTCCTATCAGCCAGCAGTCCCAGTACAGTTTCATCCACAGAGAAGGCAGTGAGCACCCCACCCACTGTCGAGGTTCCTTCGTCTTCCTCAGCCTCGACGACCAATCATCAGACTGAGGAGGTGCAGTTGCCCTCCAATGTACGCTCTTTATCGTTGGGCAAAGCCTTGGACCTGCTCATGGAAAGCGTGGCGGGTCAGACTACTTCATCGTCAACTACGACGAATAAGGCGACCCCCTGTCCTGATGTCGAGGAAGTGGATGTGTCCAAACAAGACGCTGGTAAGTTTTTTAGAGTTGTGTCTTCTTTTAGTAGTATAGACGGAAAACCTCTAGATCAGTATAAATTTTTGTTTTGCCTCACTTCTCTTCTAGAAGGCGAGACGTCCTCACCTAGACGAAAAAAGAAACGTCACAACCACCGTGGTCCCTCGGAAAGTGACACCGAAGATTCTGGGAATTCCTTGATAGGGCCAACCTCTGGTGGCAATAATTCTAACGAGGTAGTCCGACTCAAGCGTGAATTGAGGAGGCAACAATTGCTGTCGTCACTTGAGCGAACTGAACACTCGAGTCAATTGGAGCTGCGCTTGTTGGAGGCAAGAGAGAGCTATGACGCTGAGAAGAATCGTGTCCTGGAGGAGAGCAAACGAGTCTGGGAGCAAGAAGTTGTTGCCCTCGTCGATGCTGTCAAGAAAAAGCAATGGGTAAGATTGAATCCTTTTCGACAGGTCTTCCAAGGGGGCATAATTGAGACAGCAATGTGGAACAATTATTATTATCCTTTTATTGTGGAGTTTAGTTCTGAATTTTAGTTGATGAAATTCACCATTCTGTGAAATCAAATATATAATTAAAACATTGTGTGAAAGAAACATAATGAGAAATGATTGGTTGGTAAATCGTCTCCATAGGCAGGAATAATATTTAACCACCAGTTCGTTTGAGTTATTTCTTGTTTCTATAAGTGTGAGTTACCAGTTGGTACATTCCATGTCTCTATCTTGTGTCAGTGTTCCTTTTGCGGCCGGGAAGCCTTCTACTACTGCTGCTGGAATACGTGTTACTGCAACAGTGAATGCCAGGAAAGACACTGGGCCACACATATGAGTCATTGTGCTCAGGCCAAACGACCCGGACAGGTATGAACAGCTCTTATTCAAAATCCTAGATCTATTGTTTTAAATTTATGATTTTTTTCATTTCAGAATAATGCATTTCGAAGTTGATTTACAGTTTTTGCATTTGTTGCCATACCAGGTGTATTGCATCAATTAACTAGTTGACCAGCCCTCACTTTTTCTGTTTATATACTCGATTCATCGATAGAACACACTTAAAGCAATGACGTAAGTTGACTAAGTTTGTTCATTCAAGCGGGTCATTTGTATCTACTGTAACCACTTCAATACAAGACAGCCTATGCCATGGATGGAACGGTTGACCCGTCCAAGTCTGTTTACTGTATGCATTTTAATCCTCTTGTGTATTTTACAATAAAAAAGGTAGCCACAACATTCACGGTTCACCTGTTTCTTGATATATTTTACTGTACAGTTAAACTATTCCACTATTTGCCATATTTGTATCCGCTCGATTCAAAATGTTCCCTAGTTCAGTATTGCGACTGATTTTGGTTTAAAATAAAAGATCATTTTTAAAAGTTTCGCTTGCTGCCGCTGTATATATACACTGGTTGAATGTACCAAATTTCAAATTGTGTTCGTTTATATTCATAATATATACATTTGATCAATAGTACCATGATTTCATATTGAATATCGCTAGCGTCACTTATTTATTTAAACTCCTTTAATCGATCTATGTATATACTTTAGAATTACATGATTAGGTAAATAGCTATTTTGTTACACAAACATAACTATGTACAGTTGCTTCACATGTCACCTTCCATTGATTGTTTGTAACATTTATTGTAACTGCATATAAATTAATAAATGAAAACCTGTTAGTATCACTTACATTTTTTGATTAATATTATTATGGATTAATTTGCACGTGTATATTATCTCTCTATTTTCTGTTTGTAAGTAGTTATTGTTGAAAACTTGATGTTGACACACTTTGGCTTAGACATTTCTTGAAGTGTTGACCATTTCATTTGGTATTTATTTTGCTTTGTGGCTATTGAAGAAGAGGTTTTGCTTCACAATATTCTGTAATCCAGTCAACCAACCGTAAAATTCCTCAATCTTCCTCAATGCTAATCTCGATTGTACATACAGGAAGAGACCATATCACAATATTAAGACACTAAATCGTCTATTTGCTAGTAAAAGCAATTTTCGTTTGTCTTTTGAAATGTATTTTGTATTTTTTTTAACTTGCCTAATGTTTATTGCAACTTGAAGTCAAAAACGATTTGTGTGTTTACAGGGATTCCGTTGATATGTATTAACTGAAGTACCGTAAGACTATTTTAATAAAATTATCCAATTTATGTAGTTTAGTTTATCATTGCAAGATTACTCATTTGTCATGTGTAAATTTTTCATGATCTATTTTCAAATTAATTGATATAATGACTATTTAATAGTATTATATTGTAGTAGATGCAATATTGTTTAATGTGTGTATGTTTTATTTTACTATTATTCACTAGCTGACCCTATAACTGCTGGAATTCTTGTATAGTATTTATTATATTGCATCTAGCATCTTATGGGATTGAAATTTTGTCGTATTGTTCTATGTTATACAAATATATGCAGCACAATATTCTTTACTACATTGTTTTTTGTTTAATTTATACCAAAATTTGTAAATATTTTAGCACAGTTCATGAATGTCACCCATGTTTAAATTGAATTTTGTAATATTTTCAAATAAGGAATGTTTTGTAATTACAAAAAGATTTGTAAAGGGGGAATGGTAGTTTAGAATGATTCCCATCACAATCAATATGTTTGTTAGAGATAATGTCCACAAAATTTTAGCTTGTTTACGTGTATCTAAATTTTCATCGTTTGCACAATTTATACCAATATTATAAATTTACCAAATTTATATTAGAATAAAATAGTTAGCTTAGGCCAGTTATTTGGCATTGTCTTTCTTTATATTCAGTTTATTATTATAACTATAGAGACATTGTTTTCTCAAATTCGTTATCAACAGTTTCCGCACGAAATCAAGATTTATTTAATCAT
>JAUZNC010024221.1:0-18553 GCA_034780395.1 Vannuccia rotundouncinata | reverse complement strand
TGCACTTTGTAGAAACATTCTTATACTTAAACGTATTATATATCTAGCTAACATTACTAAATAAAAATGTTAATGAACATAGGATTGAGGAGAGAATCATATTATTCCAAAACTCCAATCTTATTAAATTAAAAATCTATCAACTAAACAAATTCTGACTGATAGTACTGAAGAAGTACACAAATCTGGTACTCCAATAACTGTTAAGGCTGTTGACGAATGATACATAATACATCTGTAGAACTAGAAAATCTCAGATGAGCTTCTGTCATGATCATCTACACAACACATCATGACAATTATAACCTTGCATCAATATTGTCCAAGTGAATTTCATTTTATTAACAGGATAACTACGTGCATCTTCATTTCTAAAAGTAATGTTATAATGAATGCCTTAAAACAATTCAAACAATTTAAACTAGATTATATATCTAGTTAGCCAAAGTTTGCTTCAAAGTAAATGTACAAATCAATTGTCAATCCACATGACAGATATTGCAACATGAGCTTAATTTACAAGATGGAATCTGCAACACTGAATTAATTGACCCCTTTTCTTTGAATAAATGGTGACAACTGAATCATTGTTAATGCTTTTGGAAGAATTGTGGATGCATAATAGTTATAGCCAGTATGCATTTTATTTAATCTCTGTGTAACACCTGTACATATTATATTTAATTATGGCCCTTTAATTTGTCTCAGTTCATGTTACATTGAATACTAAAAGCATGTTTAAAATTTTCTTAATTTAAAATATATATTCATATGTTTTAAGTTTATAAAAACTTTATATGTAAGTAGTCACATTTTTAATATCAATTTTTGTATGATTTGTATTATTGACAAATTAAATTTTTTATTATTAGTAAAAAATTAATTGAAAAAATTTAAACATCACAAATTATAACAATGTATTGATTTATAATTAACTGTTTTGGTCATGTTTAAGTTACTGTTTAAAATAAATTCACATATGTGATGCATAAATTACAGTCATGACTTGAACATGACATTGCATGAATAACTACATCTAAATCTAGTGTAAAATGAATGTTTAGTCCACATTGTAGACAGATAACTTCAAATTGACATTTAGAAGTTATCTGCCTAACACACCTTCTAAGAATTTTTAATGCACTTCTAGTTGTAGTAATTTGGGTAATGTCTATGGACTAGAATAAGCAAAATTGAAATACAAACAGCATTCAAATTGTAAACTATAAAGGTTTTGAAATTTAGATTAAAAAATTACTAGCAAACAACAATCTTCAGATGCTTATGGTGAGCCATTCAGCTAGATTACATCAAAACCCTCAAGGCATCTAAAGGTAACCCAAATGATCCAGGAATACTGGCCAGTAGTTAATGACTGGCAAATTTCAAGCTCTTGCTATAGGAAAGACAACTTACAAGATTCAAAATCGTTGTAAAACTGGTAGTTTGTTTCTTAGAAAGGTTATTTGATAATAGTGTTTCCATGACTGGCCCTGTAACTGATAATAGTGCAGGTCTCCCATGCTTCTAATTTAGTATTCTAATTCTGCCTTTTTCACATCACATTGCATCAAAGCCCTGTTAAAAAATATTAGAAAAGCTGTGTCCCATTTATAAAATTTATAAAGAACAATTACAGTGTTCACAGCTTTTATTATAGGTCAATTTTCAATGCAAATGAGTTAAAAAGATGATTTATAAAATAATTATTATATAATATAAAACATTTGATATTTTAAGGAAATACTATTCTGGACTCATAATTAAAAACATTAAAAAATTATTTTATTATAAAAAATATTTTTTTAGGTTTTCAGATTTTTAACATAAAATTTAGGTTTTAATTTTTAAAATGTAAAAATTAAGGATTTTAAAATCTGTGGGAGTCCTGATAGTGTTACAATGACTGCTTTTGTAATTTATAATAAAGCAACTATATCAGCAGTATGCACCAACATGGAATAAAAGTTAATCCAGGAATACAAGAATAACTTAAAATCATTGCACCAACATGAAATAAATTTAAGCCAGGATTAACTTTAAGCAAGGACTAAATCTGATTAATCTTATTCACAAGGTCATGCACCAACCAGGGTTAACTTTATTCTGGGAATAAATCAAGGGTTAAATAACAAAGGTAATGTTGTTCCCGGTGTGGGGCAGGTTTAAGAGTTGTATCAAAAAAGTGTTAACTACATTTTATGGCAAATAATTATAATGAATATTATCAACTTGGGTTAAATGTAATGTATATTAAAACTGCTATATTCTTCCAAAAATGTTACATTATGAATTAATTACATGTATACATACTTTATATATATATATATAGATTATTAATAACACACCAGTCAACTGTATGAACAAGCACAACAATTAATTAACAAAAAGTTGGATAGCTTAGACCAGTAAATTTGTTCCTTCAATTTAATATTAATCATCTTCCAGTTGTGTTCAATCTTGGCTCTTTTAAGTAAGGCCTAATAAAAGACACTCATTGATCAAGGGCATTCACACAGGCCAAGACAAATAGTAGGTCAAGAAATATTGGTTGGCTGAGTTGTTGAAGAAAAACAGTCAACAAATTGACCATTATATATCACATTTGGTTCAGAAGTTGTTTCAATTCCACAGATGACTGAAAAGTGCTCTCTATAGCATTACTTCTGTTTGAGTCTGACAAATATGACAACAGAGACATAAAACTGCCACCTGGTAAGGCACCTAAATTGAAGCAGACAGTAGACTTGATTCCATTTGATCCCTCAGTAGGATGCTCTGAATTCAATCACTCAGTGGAAAAAGTTGAGAGCAGCTAGGTTTGCCTCAAGTTTTTGCACATTTCTCTTCATTGTGCAGTGTCTTTCTTCTTAGCTGATTTTTTAAGTGCTTCCACCAATTTTTAATGCTTTTAAATCATGAATTTGGCCACCTTGAGCATTAAACTGAATTAAAATATGATTCCATGTATCTTGCATTTTTTCAGAAAAGACCCTTTATTTACTAGTTTCATCAAAAAATTAATTTTATTTGTAGAGAAGTTAATGTTATGTTATCCAATCCTTTTAACAGTGTAAAAAAGTACCAATTAAATTGGTGGGTCATTCCACGAGAAATCAGACAAATAAAAAATATATAAAGTTAGTGTAATTAGTTAGTTATTGCTATACATATTTCTATAGACATTACCTTGCATTTTGAATTTTTGAAATTGATATTTGTGTGCGATGATTGGATTCAGAAAAATCAATATATATAATCAATGTAAAAATTTGAATAAAATAGATACTTTAGTCACTAATACATTTATAATCAGTAAGTTCGAACCGTTTTTACTTATTTATAATACATTTATATATCAGTAACAATATTTGATTAACAATTATTAAGGATGCATTATAAATAAATATTAATTAAGTATCTTTATTAAATTGTTTTACATGTAATGACCGTTACCAAATATGTGTTAAATATTGTTTAAAAATGTAATAATATAAGATATATTTATCAATTTTGGTATATCACATATTTATAAGTTCACATTCATAAAATAGGTTTACATTATTCTATATATATATAATACTTTTGTAAATAATTTATATTTATATATGTAACGACTGTTACCAAAATACATCAGATGTTGTGTAGTATTCATTTCAATCTTAATAGTAATTTTCTACCTCCTTATCACAATTAAATCACAAGAAATATAGTTATAGACATATATAATATACAAGTGTACATAAAAATAAGTGTTTACATTGTAATTTACATTATTTTTCTTTACTGGCAAAATCAAGAAGTGAAATACAAAATGCAATATCGGCAACGAAAGAAAAATTATATAGAATATAAAGAAAAGGAGAAACTATGTAGCAGAGAAAGAAGAAAGAATAAAACAGCTATTAATATAAGAAAAGAACACAATGTAAGTATAAGAAGAATGTAAGTATACACAATGTAAGTATAAGTGTAAGAAAACTCAGAAACAATAAAAAAGCTACATTGAAAAATACACCATCACCTTACGTTAGACCTGGCTCATTAACTAGGGCATTAAACTGTACAGAATGATTTCTTCCTCAATCCCCAACAAAGAAAAAGGCTATTGTTGGTATATTGGCAAAGCAATATGGCTTAACATTAGCAGAAAAAAAATAAAAAAAAAAAAGATCTGAAAATGAAGACAAAATTATTGACTATTATTTAAGAGATGATATTTCAAAGGCCACACCTGGACTAAAAGACTGTGTCCCAATCAGATGTGAAGCTGGAACTAAAGAAAAAAAACAGAAAAGATATCTTATGTATAAACAAAGAGAGGTGTATGCTATGTATCTTGAGGAAGGCAATCTGAATGCCTGTTTTTCAAAATTCTGCAGTTTACGACTGCAAGAAGTTTTTCTATCAAAAAACACCCTTCACGATGTCTGTCTGTGTTTTATACATAAAAATTTTTTCAAATTCTTTCTGCAGTGGCCAAAGTAACTGATTTGCCAGATTACTATAAAAACTGGGTTGATGATGTGGTCAGTTCTGATACAGAAACAATTTTGTCAAAATTGGATGACAAGTATTTCAAAACTCTCGAGGATACTGAAAACACAATTGTGAACTTCTTCAGGTAAACATATTTTGTCTTTCTTAGACGTTCTTAGATTTATATTATTTTTATCTCTCCTTTTATTCAGGTGGGAACAATCAGCAGATCAGAAATTTTTTCAAAAGGTGCACATCGAGATGAGTCTAACAGAAGCGATTTTGTCCATCAAAGCTGTTCTACCAGGATTTCTAAATTACAATCAAGTCAAAAGACATCAGCATGCTGTTTACAAGTCTGATAAGTCTTCTGCCGACGTGGACCATATGGTGATTCAAATTGATTTTGCCAAAAACTATTCTTGTGTTGAACAACATGAGATCCAAAGTGCCTATTGGGGGCAGCATCAGGTGACTCTATTTTGTGTTTGTGTGTGGACTGAGCAAGGTAAGCCAAAATCTTTTGTTGTCATTTCCGATGATCGAAAACATGATAGATCTACTGCATTACATTATTTGTGCACTGTCATGGATCAGTTGGAAATTCCAAAATCTGTTCAAATTTGGTCAGATGGCCCAAGCAGCCAGTTTAAAAATAGATTTGTTGCTAAATCTCTCACTGATTTATCAGACCAATATAATATTAGCAACATTGAATGGTCTTACTTTGCGACCGCCCATGGGAAAGGACCCGTTGATGGAGTCAGTGGCTCCTCAAAAAGGGCTGTGCTTCTGGCTGTTATGTGACAATCTGGCCAAGCAACAGATGCCAAATCATTTTAAAGAAAAGAAATATTAAGTGTTTCATTTTTGGAACCAAGTAATGTAGTAGGTACCTCTATTTATTGAGAAATTGGTGACTGCTCCCCCTGTTCATAATATTACTTTGTGTCATTTTATGCAGTTCAAAAATGGTGTGTTTCTCATAGACATTCCTGGCCTTTGTATAAACACTATTAAGACATTTAAAAGTGCTGAACATTATTTACTATCATGTACATGACATATATACATTGCTTAGTTGTAGTTATTATTATTATAAAGTTCAATTTCGCTTATAACAGCATACAGAGTAATTGTAATGACTGTTACCAAATTGTGTAATGACCTTTACATTTGTTTTAGATAGTTATATACTTTTTATTAATATTCAAGTTTAATTAAATGTTTGTGTTATAATGTTAATTGAATGTACTTATTATACATTATATTTTTCTTAAGTAACACATTTATATAACTTTCTATATATTATGTATACATAATGACAAAATTTCATTGGTACACAATTATAAAAATATGTACTTTAATCAATGATTTGGTTGTTTATTACATTATTCAAAACATTATTACTATATCTGAAAACATATGAGATTTGAATTAAATGATATGTATGTTAAATAAGTATAATAATCTGTTGGTAACGACCATTACCAAATCTAGAGTAATGACCGTTATTATCTGTATAATTTGTATAGAAAATATTAATTGATTATGAGCTTTAAAATGTAGTGAATAAAATTAGTAGTAGGCTTTTCTATAATATATTAGTATTACATTCTTTACCTAATATATATATATATATATTATTTGTGGAAACATATTTTAACATATTATAAATATATAGCTTGTCCAAAATCCATAATGACCATTATCAAATTTTAGTCATGAACAGTTTTCATTGATAAGTTTGAAATATTTATCTTTCAATATTTTCAGATATTTTTAAATGATTTATTTCTATGAAATTACAAATAAAAAATACTATAATAAAAGAAAGAGCATTTATAAGAGTCAAAAGTTCAAAATCTACAACAAAGTGTAACAACCGTTACTGTGGAATAACCCTGGTAATTCCAAATTGAAATCTTTCATCATATTTTTAGCTTTCATCTTGCATGAACTTTTGATTGCAGCATGTCTACAGTTCCCTTGACCAACTTACTTGCAACTTCATTCATTTTTACCAAAAAAAACAATGAAAAATTATGCATAGTTTATAGTAGATTTTTATTGTTCAGAGCTAAACCCAGAATTGTTAATCAGGATGTAAATTTGTAACTGTTGTTTAATGCAAAAGTTAATTCTGCAGGTTTAGTTAAGCTAGGAATAGTGCTATTTTAGGTTTAATTTATTTCATGTTGGTGCATACTGCTGTAACTGTCTATATGAGTAATAATAATGATTCCATGACTGCTATTATGATTTATCCTAATTTTACCATAAGAGTACTAGTCTGTCACTGATGAAATATTCCCTAAATTAAATAATTATTGCATTTATATCAATCATCCAATAATTATGAGTTTAATTCAGCAGGGCAATCACATTTAAAAAGCTCAACAATAATTTTGTATATCTATTCTACTGATATGATATTCTGATTTCCTTATGCATTGATGTAGATTCTATACATTTAAATGTCCACAAATGGTAGCCAACAAATCTATATTTCTGTTATACTATTGAAAAGTTAAAAAAATGAGTGTTGTTTAGTTCTTATCATTTGATTTTATCATATATTTAATATATAAAAAACACTATTTGTAATAAAAGTAAAATTAAATTAAAACTCAACTAAGCACTCCAAAATAATTGTGCTATTTTAATAAAGGCCAATAAAAAACAACTTTTGAATTATACAACTATAAAAGTATACACAGTTCTGTTATGTAATCGCTTTTAAAAGGCTTACAATTTACTGATTTGAAAATCAATTATCAAATTATTAATTTAAATTATATGTCACAATTAAAAAATTAACAAAGATCTATTAACATTAGTAATCTGAATAGAAAAATTGGTGTAAACTGTATCACCTGTGAAAAATAAAAGTATTTTAAAAAATTGCTTAAATGTTTATTTATATTACTTTAAACTTTTAAATATTTTCTTTGGCCACGTACGTTCGCTCAATGATTTTTAATTATATGTAGTGGGAATCCTGAGCTTAAAATTAGTATATATTTCCTGCAATTATTGATTTATAATTATTGGACAATCCTGGCAGGAATCCCGATATCATTCCTAACAGAATTCTTATCCTATCAGGGATCTTAACAGAATTTGACAAAAAGTAACGAGAAACGGTAGCTTATAGTGCAAGTGGTTGATAATTAAGTGCTGAAATAAAACATGAATAATTTACTATTGCGTATTTTATACAGTTTGAATAATTGATTAAATTGTATGCGATATAATTGAATAATTTGTGAAACACGCACATAGAATTATAAGTAGTATAGCTTTTAAATGCATAATTAGATTCATTTTATTTTCAGACGTTTTTATTCTTCACGAAAAACACCACTAATTATTTCTGAATGTTTGAATGTACTTATTTGAACAGGTTTATAATATAAGTTAAATATATAAAAATTGTTATCGGGTATTATGTATAACCAACAAAACAGCATTTACATATTTAAGTTGTTATTTTTGTAATTGCAATTACACTGAATTTATTTCTATTTGGATTTTATCAAATTATTATTTTAATACTTTTTTACTGATATATTTTTATTGCCATATATTTTCATACCTTTTTAGACTGATTGAATAATTAGATAATAAGATAATGAAAAAATTAAAAAACACTTCTTTCTAGAAAAACAAGAAAAAATTTTTAACATACTAGTAAAAATAACGTAATTAAAACTAAATTAATTTATTAACAAAGAAATTTCCCATTTTGAATGTTATCCAAATAACTTCGTTCATAAAATATTTACAAAAAGCAATATACAAATGCAGAACCACACAGATTGATTGACAAACAATAACTAATTACCATTATATTAAAGTTGATTAAACACTAAGATAATTTCAATAGCAAATATAAATATATATAACCACAACCAATTTCGCAATCAAATAAATTTAAAGAATATTTTGAATAATACAGCAATGGTAAATATAATACTGTATTAATAACTGTTAACAATGTTCACCAGAAAGATATGACGCTAATAGTTCCTGGTTGTGATGGACTAGCCAGTACAATGGCCGCTTCGGATATTTTCCAAAGTCCAATTTGACTGGGGTTGCGATATAACTTGGCCAATTGGACACCATCATTCGGATTCCAGAGGATAATTTGACGCACATCTCCTGCAGAGAGAACAAGCCGGTTGTCATGGCTACCATGGAGTACATGGAGAAAGCGCACAATGCCAATATGACCCAACATGACCTGTAGACACTCGCCTGACCATGACCATACTCTTACACTTGATTCCGACCCACCAGATATGATTAGGTCAACACATATTTTCAATGAGTAAACCTTAAAATGAAGAAACAACAATAATGATTACCTCCATGATGATGTCATTGCTATTGCAAGTATAAATTATATAAAATTTCAAAACTGGTTATCCAGTTTCAATCTATATTTGATATTTCACCTAGAATTAAGAGACTTCAAATCTGTAATAAATTTCCCGTTAAACTTGCGACAAAATTAATTAAAAATATCCTTTATATATAATAGAATAATTGTTTCCATAATTGCAGAATGTACAATAAAAAACTTACCGATCTTATTTCTAAAGCAAATTTATTTTGGATTTTTAATAATTCGGATTTAAACACAATCGAAATATTTTAATTACTCAGCTAAATTAATTAAAAACCAAATTATAATATTCCATGTTGAGCGTAAATTACCTCTCTGTGACCAATCATTGTTTTGTTGACTTCTTCAGAATCCAGAAACCACGTTCGCAGAGTTCCATCATGACTGCCTGTTACAAGTTGATCGTCAGAAAATTCAATGCAGGACACAGCCTCTGAATGTCCGACATAATTCCGTATTTGTTCGCCAAGTTGAAGGTCCCATAAAACTAAGGAAGAATCCCATGAACCAGTCGCTACAAATAAATTCCTATAGAGACGAACACACGAGATGTCAGTTTGGTGGCTCTGAATACGCCATATTGATTGATCTTTGTTGAGATCCCAAAGCTTAAGATAAAACGAAAAACTTTATACTTATTTCTTTACAATACAAAAAGCTGGAATGGATTTTCCTATAAAAATACAGTTACGTGTTTTGTTAAACATGCAAACAACTTTAATGTTTGATATCATTAATCGAAATAATACAGAATAATAAATACAATAAATAATACATTACAAGTCAGAGGAGAATTTTTTTTAGTTTATAGAAATAAATTTTAAATGAAATATTATATCATAAAGAAGGAAAAAATCTTTAGAATACAACTATGTTGAAGAATTGTGATTCTAATGTTTAAAGAAAATATGTCCAAAGAAATTCTATTAATTAAAATATACAAATATGTTACTAAATAACGTAAAATAAACAATATAAAAAAAACAAATTTAAAAATCTTACATGAATATCTGATGATACAGAAAGCAACATATTACCAACAACTTCTATAAATATCACTTCACTTGAATGTGTAGGAAAAGTTGTTACTAGTTTAAAATAATCTGTATCAAGCATAAATACTTCCCCACTCTCAAATCCAACAAAAAGTCGATTGTCATCCATCAAATGCAAACAACAAATGGATTCATGTAATTGTGTGCTTTGCAATAAGATCAGATTCTGAAGGGACCATGAACAGATAACACCATCACTGCCACCTGATACAATGATTTCTTTATTACAGTCCAGCGCAGTAATCTTGCCTACTTCATGACCTCGAAGAAAGCCTGACACAATGTAACGACCTTGCCTCCAATTCTGAAATAGATGATGAGATCGTAAAAATACTTGATGCCATTTGCAAACAGGAGGAAGTCGTATTAGTTCTGGTGCATTGTGGTCGAGATCAACAAGCGAAAAGAATGGACTTGTGCCAGAAATGTTAGTCATGCTTTTCGTTACGGAGGAGGGCAAATGTTCCAGAGAGTTGTCTTCCATTCCAAACTTAATCCAATTCCTGACTAAGCAGTGATGAAACCAAACGTTGTTGTTGTTACAATGGTGATATAATTTAAGACTACATGCGGACAAAAAACAGAGATCATGAGGCCTTAAAAATTTTACTAAATTGTCATAAACAAGGTCAGGCAATGCTTCCATGACCTGAAAAGTAAATAAAGTCTTTTCATTAAAACGTAAAAAATGAACTTCATTGTGATTAAACATATGTATAATAAAAGCATTTACAAACAATTTAAATTATTCAGTACAATTAACAATACAATAGAGTTCATTTGCAATACCTACCTTCTTGACTACTCAAACTAAGAATGAATACTTTTTTGTACTTTTCTTACATATTAAAAATATTTTTAAAATTTCATATAAAAGAATACACATTACTTATATGATTGTTGACAATAATATTCTTCCTTTAATAACTATTATATTATCAATTCTCACCCCAAAGTACCTACAAGGAAATAATGTTTTGATATATAATTATTTGAAACAGGTTAATCAATGTGCCTGCTGCTGCTATTAATTTTTAAATACTATATTTATTTATTAGAATAATTGACATAGTTTTTAGTATTGGGTGTCAATGACTGGAAACGTTTAAACAAGTTTAGTTGTGTTATTATATTATTTTAATGTTAAATAGTGATTAGCCTTTTGCTAATGTTATGTTATAAAATTCAAAATTTTTCTTTAACCTTTTACCGACGGTGTGTTAAAATTCAGATTTTTCTTTTAAATTAGCTTTTGTATACTTTAATTTAAATAAATGTATTATTAAAATAAAATCAACAAAGATTTTAATATTATCCCTTCACATTTATTTATGAGTACAACAAATATTAATTTTAGAATAATTGACAAACACAATTTTATTTTATATGCATATAACTATAAAATTAACTAAAATATAATACAAATGATAAACATATTTAAAATATTAATATTTGTCTATGAATTAATAATAATTTTGGTTTGTTAAAGGTGACAGTTTTTTTTCATACTTAGCATGGATACAACACCAAGGATGACCTTGCACCTCACCCCACCCCCAGCTTGGAATATGATATATAATTATACTTTCTTTATTATTTATTATTTCAGCTTAAATTTATTATTATATATAGGGTACCAATTTTAAGGTAAGACATTTTCTATCTCTATCTCTAACTGTAGGCATTTCCTTTAATCTCTAAGTATTATATAAGGAGTTAGTCTCAATGTACCAAAGGCATGTAATTTCTGAAAGAGAAGTCTTTTAAATACATTTATAAAATACTTTAATATGATGTCATTTGATTTAAAAAATCATTTGAAACAATTCTATGATATTAATGTTATTGAAATCTTCCTAGAGTACTAAACTATTATAATATATTATGAATATTAAATATTATTCTGTGCCAGTGCCGTCAAATATATGATTTTAGGCTAGAATTCTGTACCACAGATATTCAATTTTAGAATAGATAAAAGGAAAGCAGGTAGGAAAATTTTTTGTAGAGTTTTGCAAAGTTACTAGAGTTAATTTACTCAGATTTAACATGAACTAATATATGACATGCAAAGAACCTAGATAGGAATGACTGGCATACATGAGTATAATTAAGGTGGGAAAAGGCAAAATTTGATATACACTTTGTGAAAGAATAGATATATCAAAAAATTATAAGATTTGCAATATTTTTTTATCTCTAAAATCTCTCAAAAAGCCATTAACTATTTTGTTAAAAACGCTTTTAAAATAATTTTATTGAAAAAAAATTATTCTATATTTACTTATTATAAATGATATTCAAACATCTATATATTAATGTATATTATTTTAAATGACAAAGCTATGACATTCCCAGAATTTAAAAAATGTTTAAGCTATTGTTTTATTTCAGCAGTTTTTCTTTTGTTTATCTTTTATAATGGATTTTTTCACAAAATAAGAAAAAAGTTTGTAATAAGTTTTTACAATTAGTCATGACCCAATTTTACTGCTTCATGCATACAATCAGCTATGAGTTCCTCAAATTTCTTGAAACTGGGACATTAGACAAAGATTGTTTAATATCATTCAAATGAACGTATATCTGAATGTCATCAAGCATATATTATAAAGAAAATTGCATCAATTTTTCATGAGAAAATCCATGTCTACTCAAACTCTAGCCTATAGTCTTAATATTTCCTCAATTAATTTACGATGATTCAAATTTAATCAAGCAGATTTTAAAAAGGGAACATTTTCGTCCTTATAAACTCTTCTAATGCCTATCTGCCCTACTTTTCAAAAATTAACCTTCTCTGAGAAAGCCAAATTTCATTTAAAGGCCCCTGGAAACAAACACAATATTCATATTTGTTAGGAAATTAATCTATATGAAAGGTTAGAAACCCTGATTAACCATTTGTGCCCAGGTATACACATTCAAAAGTTGTTCTCTAGTAATGTCTATGTAAAATCTAGTTATAACAAAAATAGAAAATTCAAATTTTCAAATCTTATCGGCTGATGAATTCTCTATTTAGTCAGGTTACAAGATCAACTATCATTATATTTTTCAGTGAATTAGTTTTATTTAAAAATTAATCAGAATTTTCAAAACAATAAATAGGTTAAGTTATACACATTATAGATTGATCAGAATAGCCAATCAGAATTGTGTATTTTTGTAATTCTATTTATTTATCACCATGTGACAAGAAATAGTTGAATATCTCACTTTATACCAGGTTTGTTAAACCTATCTTTGTTGATTTAGCTAGATTCTATTTTTAGTAATTGTAATGGCAAGACAGTCTTGCACCCTGCTACAGAATGAACAAATTTTTATAACAAGACAGTCTTGCCTCACAGATTCCAATTGTTAATTCACAATCTTTGAAAGTTTGGGTGTGTATTGGATATTTCACAAGAAACAATAACTATAAAATGATATTTTTCACCAGTCACATTTCATTAAAAATTATAGATGATCAACTAAATTGAAGATGGATTGGTCAAAGAAGAATTAAAGAAGAACTAGGTCACTGATACAACCCACCTGATATTGTGTTCAATAAACATCAATGATTTGGAGTAAAGTATAAAACAAGAAATTTTTAATTTTTACTTCATAATATTTTGAGAAGCTCTAAGAGTTGATTGCATAAAGTGGTATTAGGTCCCATGCAGATTGTATAAATGGCAATGGGAATATTACCAGGAGTAAAAATTTTATGCCTAGGCATAAATTCTTGAAAATCAATAAATTTTGTCTTTTTGTTTACTACCAATTATTAACTCAATTATTTTAATTCAGTTTTAATGTTAGCATTTAAAAAATGGCCAGATATGTAATAATATTTTATTGAATGTCTTATTTTGTAATTTACATTATACAGGGTGTCCCAAAATATATGCACCATTGGGAAAAGTAAAGAATGGAAATATAATATGTATTTTAATCAATTTGATATGGATATATGATAAATAACTGATATTAAATTATACTGTTCAAATTGACAACTAGTTTGTTCAACTAAGAAACTGTTCAAATTGGCCACCATGATGGTTAATGCACTTACTGCAGCGATTCCTCAATGAAATTAGAATGTTTCAAATAGTATTGGGGCTGATCTTTGCAATCTCTGAGGTTATGTTTTCCTTTAGTGCATCAATTGTGAGTGGCCGATTGATGTACACACAAGATTTTAGATGACCCCATAAGAAATAGTCAAGTGGAGAAAAATCTGGTGACTAGGGGGGCCACTTAACAGCACCTTGACGACCTATTCATTGATTAGTAAATTCAACATCAAGGAATTGTTGAACATTCACACCAAAGTGCAGCAGAGCACCATCCTGCTGAAACCCCAACTGCATTTGTTGAGCAAGAGGAATATCATCAAAAAATGGTATGAGATAGTCTTGCAGCATTGTTAAATAAATGCCTTTGGTGACATGTTCATTGAAGAAAAAGGGCCAATTACACGGTCCTCACAAATGGCTGTCCATCCCATTATTCGTCGATCACTCTGGACATTAATATCTGTCTGACCAATAATGAAAATTATGCCGATTCACATGACCATTAAGGTTTAAACATAGCTTCATCACTGAAAATTATTAATTGCACAAAGTCTATGTTCATTTCTAAAAACCATTCACAAAATTCAATCTGCCTATCAAAGTCATCTTCATGAAGGCTCTGGGTTAACTGAACTTTGTAAGGGTGAAATTTATTGGTTTTTAAAATTTGATGAATATATGTCTGACTTACACCCATCTGTTGACTTAGTTTTCTGATTGATTTTTTAGGACTGTTTAATAGTTAACCTAAAACAGCAGTTGCAACATCATCACTAGTTACTGATGTCTGCTGTCCAGATTTATCCATTTGGTTGTTCACACTTCCAGTTTCTTTAAACTTGTTCAGAAGTCGAGAGATAGTGGTTGGGCTGATGGCATGTTGAGGGTATTAAGCATTAAACATATCAGCAACAGTTCTCACAGGATAATTTCCACAAAATAAAATAATATCCACTTTTTCTTTACAGAGAGAGTAACCTGTTTGTAGCCATGATGTTAAGAGTTAAACTTAAGAGTTAAGAGTTAATTTGGAACTTCCAAAATCAGTTTGGAAATTCCTTGAGCTATTTATAGAAATTCCCAAACCAATTGTATACATAGATATTCTTATCCATCTGAAATTGATTATAATACATATTATATTTGCATTCTTCACTTTTTCCAATGGTGCATTTATTTTGGGACACCCTGTACATATATAGAAATTAATAGGAAATTCTTAATTCAAATAAAATCATTTTGCTCCCAAATGAAAAGTGTTTTTTCATTTTAAATAGCTATATGTACCTACTTATAAATATAAAATAATTCAACTAAACGTCTTAATTCTATATCATAGGATAAAATCAAGAATATTGGATTGGATTTTCTAAACTTTAAACAAATTTTAATTGGTAAATCTATAAATAGTATTGGAATTTTCCTAAACTTACACCAGATATTAGTTATAACCAGTAGTAATTAATATTACTTTGTGCAATCAACTCTCAAAGACTTTTTCAAAAGTATTAAAGACTGCATTTCATTTATTTTGGAATTGAATTTTTTTTATAGGATATGGGGAATAATTCTGAACATTAAATGACATTTATAATATTTATATATAATAAAACTTATATATTTATAAAAAAAATAAAATGGTGAAAGAATTTTGCCCCCTCTGTGCTAATTATATTTTTGGTCAGTGCTATATTCAGTAAAAGGAAAAAATAATTTTGTATTTTTTATTGGTCAACTTAATGTTATGATTATAAGTGATGAAAAATTGGCATTATATTGTGTGTGTCTGGTGTATTTTATCTATTGATTTGCCAGGTAATTAGAGCTAAACAGTGTATGGCAGAGAGGAGTATATAATGTTTTTAATTGATTTAAATAAATAGAAAATTTCCTAGATATGCTTTATTTTGAGTTTCTAAGGATTTTAATCTGAAAATTTTTGGTAAACTTTTTTCCCCAATCCCTCCTTTTAGGAACTCTATTAAGCATATGTGAAACGCTTTCATCATCCAGAGAAAAGTATAGTTAGATATGGCCATAACTGCTTTCATTATTGTACATATGTATTCCAGAATATAATATGGAAAATGAACTTAATGAAAAAAGAACTATGGGTAAAATACTAATGATGATTCAACACAACAGACAGACATGCAAACTAATATGTGAAATCGCTTATGACCAATACTTACACCACTGAATAAATTAATAAATATGAGTTATTCTTACATTTAAAATATAAAACTATTTCATATTATACATAAAAACATCAAATTTTAAATGATCTATTAATATTTTAATGTAGCGGTATTATTTTTTAACATTTAAACAATTTTAATATTTTACATGGTTACACTATAGTTGATTTTGGGCTGACAATCCGAATTGAAAGAGTTTTTACCCTCTAAAAATATATTATAACCTCCACACATTGCCACTAGAGAACAAAAAATGTTTTTTGTCAAGTTTGAGTGAGTCAAACTAAAAGTATACAATTGGCAGAAGATCTGAAAAGTAAAATGAAAACAATTGCAAGATTAATTTTGACTTACTATATATTGCCATATACAGTCACGTAGAAAAGGCACAACTGACACGGCAAGAAAATTCAACAAGTATACATCTGCAGCAATAAAAAATGATTTTTTACATATAGATATAGTAATAAATAAATATTATTCTTCGCATTATTAAAAAAATCAATAATTGCCAATTCAATAAGATCATATTGATCGTCAAACTTTTATAGTACAATTTGGCTGATGAAACATCAAATGTAACATGCACATTAACAAGGAGCCACTAGTAATTTGCATCTGTTGGATGAACAATTTAGAGGTACATGGATCAATGGATGCGCAGATATATTAATAGCTATTAAAAATGTAATATAATATGTTTTTATGATGAATCTTAGGCTTGTTACATTGCCAGTGCTAAGATGGTTGTAGCAAGATGTCCGGTGCAAAGAAGGGTTTTGCCAAATTGATAAAGTAATGTGGATCCACGTTGCATATCATGGGACTCGCTCACAGTTTTAAGGAAATCGAAAAGAAGCCCCTTTTGGAATTGATGGGCCGGCCTATTTAAAACGAATTACAAATATATTTAGATAATATTATAGATTTAACAGACTACGGCATTGTCAGATTTTCTAGGTTTATTTAAAAACACACTTTATTGACAAATATAAACAAATTAGAGTTGGTGATGTTGCTGATGTTGTTGATAGGGCCCCGATGTTGATAAGGTATAGGAGCATCGGGAGTAGAGGTACGAATAAAGAGCTGAGATGATTGACAGTGTTCGTAGAATGCCAAATTTCCTTCTTTGTCACAAGTCACCATATAAAATTGTGATATTCCGGGAAAAGTAAGGCTTAAAATATAGGCTTCAACTTTGCCATTGCTCATAACAGTAGCTGTAAACTGCAATGTTATACTGGGTCTTGACCACAAGGCGCTTGCAGCAATACCTCATATATATATATTCTGAGGAGTAATTCATTGAGAAGTCAACCTGCAGAATTCTTGCATTACTATTTTGATCAGAACGAATTTATTGAGCTTATTGTAATTAACATTTACTAAGTAAATTTATGAATAACTTAATATTATAATTAAGAGTATATATGTTATATATGTCATTATGAAAATCGAAAACGATTTTTCTAACCGAAGTATTGATTTTATAAACCAACAATTTGATTGTTTAAAAAGAGATAATAATATCAACAAGTCGGTTCTTCAAATTTTGATTTTAATAAACTACCGATTTTATCAAGCAGATTCAACTGTATATGTAATCTCCAATTGATTCTAATATATGACATAAAAGGTATTAGAAATTTCAAGTTTACAATTAGCTGGAGTGTATATATTCATTTGGGGTGACTTCTGAATTTTCACAAGGGGTAACTTCTGTCTGCCATGATGCATCAGACACAATTGAAGGTGTGACAGCTGCCAAACTGTCAAACATTGATCTTACAGACACGTCCACTCACAGGAAACAAGTCCGACATGGCTTCGTAACCAAAGAAGAAAAGAGACACACATCAGCTTCTCCAAGACAATTGTTGGATTTTGATCGTGAATGTAAGGATTTTATAATCACTCTTCTGACAAAGTTCAAAGAAAAGAGTTCTCTTTGCTATTCTTTGGTGCGCAATGTTAGTTGTCTCGATCCTTCTATTCTCACTACAAAATCTGTAGCCTTTCTCGAACAAAAATTTTGTCATCTTCTTGACTCAACTATTTCAACAGGGCAATTGGCAGTTGAACATGGAGATGTCATCCGTCCACAATTTCTTACCATGATTGAGGACCCAGTTGTACAATCTGAATTAAAGAAAACGGCTGAGTTACCGGATGGTAAAACTGGACAAACTGTACCATTCCATCCTCGATTCAAAACTCCCCTACCGTGATCTATGGAACAGTGTTATCAGAAAATTACTGCTTCTCCATAAATAGATTTGTCTCCACACACAACATCCTCCCAGAAAACCTGGAAGCCAGGCGTATTGTCAAAGATCA